>PISX010014371.1:0-53234 GCA_004024625.1 Mellivora capensis
TAGTGAAATAAGTCAATCAGAGAAAGACAACTATCATATGATATCCCTGATATGAGGAAGTGGAGATGCAACATGGGGGACTAGGGGGCAGAAAAAGAAGAAAAGAAACAAGATGGGATTGGGAGGGAGACAAACCATAAGTGACTCTTAATCTCACAAAACAAACTGAGGGTTGCTGGGGGGAGGGGGGAGGGAAAGGGGGGTGGGATAATGGACATTGGGGAGGGTATGTGCTATGGTTAGTGCTGTGAAGTGTGTAAACCTGGCAATTCACAGACATGTACCCCTGGGGATAAAAATTTGTATATAAAAAATAAAAATTAAGAAAAAAAAGAATCCTAGAATGTCTAGAGAGAGAAAGATATATTTTGTTATGTTCAAAAAGTTACTTAGAAAGCACCTAAAGATGAGGATGGGAGAGGGGCTGATTGTATGTGATTTGAGGGTTTGAAACTTTCAGTTCTAACCCAACCTCCCAGTGAGGGGAGAGGGGTTGAAGACTGAGTTAAGTTACCAATGGCCAATGATGTAATCTTGCCTATGTATTTTAACCTCCATAAGAACCCGAAAGCATGGGGTTTGGAGAGGTTCCTCTGGGAGACATGTGGAGATGTGGGGGGAGTGGTGTGCTTCGAGGGGCTATGGAAGCTGTGTCCTTTCCCTATACCTTGCCCTGTGTATCTATTCTATCTGGCTATTGCTGAATTACATCCTTTTATAATAAACTAATGATCTGAAAAATAAAATTTTTCTCTGAGCTCTGTGAGCCATTCTAGAAAATTAATTGAACCCATGGAGGGAATGGTGGGAACCTCTACTCTTTATATAGCCCATTGGTCAAAGGCATAGGTGACAACTGGGGCTTTCAACTGGCAGCTGAAGTAGGGTGGGGAATCTTGTAGAACCGTACCCTTATCCTGGGGAACCTAATGTTGTCTCCCGGTAAATAGTATATAATGTCAGAATTGAGTTGAATTGTAGGACACCCACATAGGGCTAAAGAATTGGCGGTGGTGTGGAAATCCACTACCCATCTCCCACACCCCGCCCCTACTGCCAACACATTGGAGATTAGGAGCAGAATCATTGTAGACTTTGAGGTTCCTCAAGTTTCCAACTTGTTTTACACCAGCCTGGCATGGTTGTTAACAGCTTTGGATTTCTCCTTCCTCAGAAGAGGTTGTAGGCCTGGGCCACTCCCAATCCTAAGCCTGGGGTCAGAATGGGCAATGCTGGGACTCCTGGGTGGCTCAGTTGGTTAAGCATCTGCCTTCGGCTCAGGTCATGATCCTAGCGTCCTGGGATCGAGTCCCACATCGGGCTCCTTGCTCAGCAGGGAGCCTGCTTCTCCCTCTGCCTGCCATTCTGTCTGCCTGTGCATGCTCGCTCTTTCTCTCTAACAAAAAGAATGGGCAATGCCCTTAGTGGGAAACAATGACTGGAAATCTTCAGCTCACTTACCTAGGACATAACCTTCTCTGAAATTTTAATCTAATCCATGTTCCCACAGCATTTTGATGTCTTCAAAATTAGGATTTGCATAATTTATCTGACTTTTTCTAGGCTTAATGGTTTAAACCCAGTGGGAATATAGGTGTGACCCAGCTTACTACATTTGAAAGTAGAGATCCTTTATTAATTTTTGGAAGTTAACTACCTTTTGTTTTATTAAATAGTCCCCAGTTTTATGAATCATCTCTTGAATTTGGGAATTCCTTATATTTTTTAGATAAAATCAGCAAACATAATTTATCGAAACAGATCATTTTCATTGAGGAGCCATGTAGAAGGATTTCTTTGAAATTCAGTCTCCATCTAGAAACATGAATTAATATTTGCAGAGTTGTGAATATAATATGTATGAAAAGTCTTTGGATAATGAAAAAGAATATACAAATGTGAAGGGTTTTTTAATTATAATGTGGAAGAATCTAAAAATAGGATGATTTCCCTTTATATTACTTATTTTTGTAAGAGCTATTAAGATATTATACCCAAAGTTGAAGTTATAGACATCCTTCTCCTAAACAAAGTCTTCTCAGACGTATAAGTCCAAAAGAGAACAAATGTCATTTTTGAGTGCATGGTTTTTATTCAGTTATTTTCATGTAAATTTTCTCATTGAATTTTCAGACTCTCAAAGATATTATCTTCTACATTATAAAAATAAGACAATTCAGGCTGCAAAGGGTTAGGAATCTTACACAGAGTCACATAAGTAGGAGACTGAAGGGCCAGCATTACCTTTGGAAGTAAGTACAAACCTAGACTCTGGACCACACCAAAGATCCCCTTTCTTAATCACAGGGAAATGTAAAATGAGATTATAACTCAAAAGATTCTCAGTAGTCTGTTCTGTTACAGTTGCAGCATAAAATACATAGGAAAGTTAGATACTGTCTCCTATGATAATTATAGGGTCACCAAAGCTCATTTATCTGGAAGTTGAAGGAAACCCTTCTGGAAGTCTCCCTGTGGACTGATCTTTTCTCTCAACTACTAACCATGTGTTAATATCTTAGGTGTGGTATGTTAGACACCTATGGGGAAGGCAGGATCCTTAGCAAAAGTCAATTCCAGAAGTCAGTTTCTAGCAAAAGTCACTTTGAGAGATACTGGTGTGGAGTAGAGGACTTTGTGGATGACATAATGGATGAGTTCCTGAGAACAGGGTGGAAGGATTTCAAATGCTAAGGCCTAGATAAGAGGCAGGATCACAGTAGGGGATTCAGGGCTACAAGCAGGAGACAGGGAATGAGCTGGGAGTCCTCACCTTCGGGAGTTGACTGATGGAAACAGAAATAAAAACACAATGGTGTTTGTTTTAAAGGGCTTCAGGGCTGGTGGCAGAAGTGGGGCTGTGAATGTTGGATTGAGAGAAGATTGAGTAGTAGGTGAGAACTGGAATGGAGACAAACAGAGTGGGTTTTCCTATGGGGAAGCCATCAGGGTGAGACACAAATGACACAAGGGTGGGAAGACAACTCCAGTGTGGGCAAGGAGCTCGTGCTGACTCATGGAAGAAGCTGAATGAGCCATGCCCTGCTCTTCAGCCACCATCCCTTTTGATTATCACTTGCAAGTCTTTATACTCGCAAGTTCTCAGGCTTCTAGTTCCAGTTTTTAGAGCTAAAAGAATATCACTGACTGTCATGATTAATGAAACCTTGTATTTCCCGGGTATTACTTCTTAGTGGGACTGTTTTTCCTTACTAGGTGTCCATTAAAATATATTCATCTCCATTTCAAACCAGTCAGTTTAAAGTTTTGCTGAGTAATTTCAAGGACACTTAATCAATGAGTCAGTGATTAGAAAGTTAGTTTGGCTCCACTCTGTCATAGTATGTTTTATACCATCAGTGTCCCTGGTTCTCAGACCTCAGACTCAGACTGAATTATATAACCAGCTTTCCTGGGTGTCCAGCTTGCAGACAGCAGAACCTCCCTAATCACGTGAGCCAATTCCTATAATTATCTGTCTGTCTGTCTGCCTGCCTGCCTGTCTGTCTGTCATCTGTCTGTGCATCTCCTACCGGTTCTCTGGAGAACCCTGACTCATATGCCAGATGAAGTATAAAATCTTCATGTCCATGGTTTATAAACATTTTAAAATATAATTTTTCTCGGGACGCCTGGGTGGCCCAGTTGGTTAAGCGGCTGCCTTCGGCTCAGGTCATGATCCCAGCATCCTAGGATCGAGTCCCGCATCGGGCTCCTGCCTCTCTGTCTGCCTGTGCTCGCCACTCTCTGGCTCTCTCTCTCTCTCTCTCTCTAACAAATAAATAAATTAAATATATATATGTGTGTGTGTGCATATATATATATATATATATATAATTTTTCTCTTCTTTGGTTTCAGGAAGAAATCAAGTGTAGGATATTTGACCAAGTAAATTAAAATATGGTTTTCAGTCTGAGTAAACATAATGTATTATTTTTCTAGGACACTTATTCTGTTACAGAATTTGCCATTCCATACAATTAAATTTTTAAAAAATCTGACCCTTGTGTTCCCAGGGCATGTACGCTCCTTCTGCCTAGAAGGATCTTCATGCTCTATACCATTTAAGAAAATCCTTTCAGCTTTTAAAACTGAATCTAACCATCTTCTCTGTACTTGTTTCCCTGACCCTCCTCCCTGTGCTGCTACCATTCTGAAGTGAATTATTCCATCCTCTGAACATTTTCTGGATGTATATACATAATTTAACATGTAATACATATTTTATATTAAAATAAATATGTAAATTATAATATATGTCTTAATTTTTCCATACTGCTTTACAGTTTTTATGTCTGTCTCTCAGTGATTATTCACAAGGATATATTATATTATTTTCATCCATCCACAGAACCTAGCTTAGTAACTGCTCTCAGCACATAATCAGTAAATTTTATTGACTTGAAATATGTGTGGTCATGGACTGACTTGCCACTTCCTTAATTTTGACCAATTTTGGAGTGTATTTATTTAAATAAACACGTATTAAGTAAGTGAGAGTGTAAGATAATGGTGAATCAGGTATGAAAACTTTCTTAAGCATTTAAAGTCCAGGATAGAACAAAAGGTATAATGTCTTCACTTGTGGAGGGTTTTTAAAATATTAATTGTCCGGGGCACCTGGGTGGCTCAGTGGGTTAAAGCCTCTGCCTTTGGCTCAGGTCATGATCTCGGGGCCCTGGGATCAAGCCCCGCATCGGGCTCCCTGCTCGGAAGGGAGCCTGGTTCCTTCTCTCTCTCTGCCTGCCTCTCTGCCTACTTGTGATCTCTGTCTTTCTCTGTCAAATAAATAAATACAATCTTTAAAAAAAATTAATTGTCTTGAGGTGTGAAGAATTTCTAGTGCCTTTTTCGTCTTGATCTTATTTCTTCTGGTACTTTACCTATCAAGCTTGAGAATTTCTGAAATGTAGAGCTTGCCCTCTACATGTTTAATTAAGAAAAAGTTTTATATAAGATTGTTTCTCAAACTTGAGTGAAATATAGATGTCGCTTAAAATGAAAACATTTCCATGGATTTCTGGTGTTAATTTAACTTATTTTTATGTGATGTTACTAAAATATGTGTAAGGATAAGAGTGGGTATAAACTTGGGGCGCCTGGGTGGCTCAGTGGGTTAAGCCTCTGCCTTCGGCTCAGGTCATGATCTAGGAGCCCTGGGATCGAGCCCCGCATCGGGCTCTCTGCTCAGCAGGGAGCCTGCTTCCTCATCTCTCTCTGCCTGCTTCTCTGCCTCCTTGTGATCTGTCTGTCAGATAAATAAATAAAATCTTACAAAAAAAAAAAGAGTGGATATAAATTCACTAGCTCTCTTAGAACTAAAAAATCAAAATACATATATAAACTAGATACATAAATCTAGGATTTATTTAATTAGAGTTAGAGTATTAACTAAATGTGATAGATGAGGGGCACCTGGGTGGCTCAGTCAGTTAAGCTTCTGACTCTTAATATTGGCTCAGGTCATGATCTCACTGTTGTGGGATCCGGTTTGCTTCAGATTCTTTCTCCCTTTCCCTATGCCTCCACTCTGCTCCTCCCCCGACTCTCTTGTGAGCTCACACTCCCTCTAAAAATGAATAAATAGTCTTAAAAAAAATAAATGTGATAGATGATATCACTGAAATTTAAATACCATTTTGAATTTAATAGTACAAACTTGCATTGGCTTATTTTATGCTATACTTTTGTGTGTACTTGATTTTGTTCTTTTGAAATGCCCAGACTATTCTTTGGTTATTTTTCATGATCACGATCATTTAAATTTCATTTTTAGTAAAAACATTTTTGCTGCTACCAAAACATTATTTTGGTAGGCCACTTTAATTAATGGTTCATTATAAAATACAATATTGAAAAATGTAAAGGACCATTCATAAAAGTTCTTTCATTGTCTATTTACTATCTTACATACTGCCAGTGAACTTGCACAAGTTCATAGGTGCGAACAAGTGACCCGCCCAGTGTATTTGCTTGCAACCAGAACTGACTGTTCTCCTGCTCAGTAGGAGTTCACCGTGACCTACTAACATGACTTTATGACAACTTTCAGCCATCACATAGCACCAAACTGATAGAAACACCAAATTAACCAAGGGACTTGAATTAGTGGCAGAATTGATGTTTAATTTGGTTCTATGGGTGATTCATTTACTCCAGTGTTTGATCTCCCAGATGTCATGGGACTTCACTGTTAGATCTTGAAAATGTCTGGGGAACTTTCCTCCTTGGGTACTGCATTCATCAGAACATTTTCTCACTCTTGGTCATTGTTGGATATAACACACTGTATGCTCAAGAATTCATGTTATTTCTTGTCTTGAGAAAAGGAGAAGTGGCATAGTAACATTTGGTACCTAAGTATTTTCCACTCAAAACAGAGATATTCCTGGAACTCATTGTAATGAGACCAAATTTTCCTTTATTGACCAAAAAGTTCTATCTCCCTTCAGTCCTCTAGGAGTTTTGATTCACAATCTTCCAATCCTTGGCTGTCTCTGTAGTTATATTCTTAGCATATTACATGCATGTGATTGATTATAATTAAAGGTAGAAAGTTGTAATCCCTGTAAGAGGTTTTTTAAAAGATGTTATTAATTTATTTAGAGAGAGAGTAAGCATGTGGGGGTGGGGAAGGGCAGCAGGAGGGGGAGAGAGAGAATCTTAGTTCTAAAAACTTCCCCCAGCAGTTCTTAAATTATGAGGTTTTCCAGCTTAGCTGATAAGAAGACCTTTCTAGCCCTGTGTGATCTCTGGGTACTATTTCCTCTAGAACATTCTTTTCCCAACCTTAGATAGTTTCCTCACACACATTTGCGATGAGTATTTTGCTGAACACTAAAGGGGGTACCTTCTGCATATCTCTTATGTGTTCTTCCTCTGGAAAGCTGTTTCCTTTATAGTACTCTATCCTGTGAACTCTAGCTGCCTGGGTGTCCTGACTCGCATCTCTGACTTCTCAGTTCAGACAAGTGTGCTGGGTCCTCTCTGGTTTCCCACTCCTTGAGCCATGTCCCGGAAACTCTTGAGGCTGTTGTAAAGCTTACCTGTTGGCTGTCTCTCAGGCATCACTGTCCCTCATTGCCAGATATCCAATGCCTTGTAAACCATTGTTTTAAATATATTGTCCAGTTCATTGTTGTTTCAGGAAGGAAGGGAAATCTGATCCCTTTACTCCATTCCAGTTAGAAGCTGAAGTGCTATGGATCCTCCATTTTCAACATACAGCTTGCAAGACCTCTGTGCTCTTTACCATCAAGCCGTGGAAAGAGAAGGAACATGAAGGATTATGTGTAGGTAATTTTATGAGTCAAGTCTAAAAGTTGTTGTTCATGTCTGTGACATTACCTTGATCAGACGTGGGTCACATGGTTATATCTGACTGAAAGTCCAGTAGAAAATAGTCAAGCTAGGGGCACCTGGGTAGCTCAGTGGGTTGAGCCTCTGCCTTCGGCTCAGGTCATGATCCCAGAGTCCTGGGATGGAGCCCCACATGGGGCTCTCTGCTCAGCAGGGATCCTGCTTCCTCCTCTCTCTCTGCCTGCCTCTCTGCCTACTTGTGATCTCTCTCTCTGTGTCAAATAAATAAATAAAATCTTAAAAAAAATAGTCAAGCTATAATCTCAGGGGAAAAACAGGAGATGGTTTTGGTGAATGGCTAGCCAATTTCTGCCACATTGTTCCTTTATGAGCACCAAATGCCTATATTACTTCCTCCCACATAATAGAAGAGAGTTATCCCATGTCATTTTCTATTTTCTTTCCTACCTTTCCGGCTTCCTAATTTCATAACTTCCTTTCCAGGTAAACATGCTAATTGTCATTCTCTAAGATTACATTGAAATTCTTACAGATACTCCTTAGCACAAATGCTCCAGATTATATATTCTTTGAACAATCTAATCAAGGGTATAAATAAAAATACTCTATGAGATCTGTATGTTTTTCCCTTCCTAGACCACTGCATAGTTTCTTTTTCTGACACCAGAAGTACCTATCACTGTCCAATTGGGAGGCTGGCCAGTGAGGCTGGCCAGTACAACTTTTCAGGCGTATCTTACAGATGTTGCTGAGAAAGAGCAATTAGATATCCAAACTAGTAACGACAGAGGGCTGGAAACTATTTTTTTAAAAATGACAGGGGAAAAGATTTTATGTATGTATGTATGTATGTATGTGTGTATGTATTACTAGGCAAAGAACTTAATTAACTTTGTTTCAAACTTCATTCCCTTGGGGTGCCTGGGTGGCTCAGTTGCCTAAGCATCCACCTTTGGCTCAGGTCATGGTCCCAGGGTCCTGGGATTGAGCCCCACATCAGACTCCCTGCTCAGCAGGGAGCCTGCTTCTCCCTCTCCCACTGCCTGCTGCTCACTTTTCTCGTGCTCTCTCTCTGTCAAATAAATAAAATCTTTAAAACAAAACAAAAAAAAATAAACCTTTACTCCCAGGCTTCTTCAGTTTAATTACCTGCAAAGAATTAAGTACATATAAGCCCAAACTAGAAAGAGCTACAGTGTCCAAAGGGCTAGGGCTTAAAAATATTAAACATCTATTGTGGACATTGGGGAGGGTATGTGCTATGGTGAGGGCTATGAAATGTGTAAGCCTGATGATTCACAGACCTGTACCTCTGGGGCAAATAATACATTATATGTTAATAAAAATAATTAATAGAAAATTAAAAATAAAAATTCCAAAAAATATTAGAGATCTAGATTTTATCAGATTCATGAATAATATTTTAAAAAGCAATCATACTATAAAACTGCAGCTCCCAGTAACTTCAAGTTTTATCTCCTTCAGAAGTTGACTCAGTTCAGTTTGCTCTGTTCTTGGAAGCTTCATCAAAATTCTCCACAAGATCTAGAACTTCACCCTCCTCCCCTCTCTGGTAGCAAGTGGTGCTTTTCCAAACAGTTCACAGATTGGGCAGAGCCTCTGCCAGTCTTCCGAAACTGGCCAGACTGTCTACACCAATCATGGAGACACTGGGTGGCATTCGTTAGCTGCTCTGTTTCAGCATGGTCTGGAATGGTGAAAGCCTTCCTGTGAGGGACGCCCAAACTTTAGGATTGTGGAAGGGGGATCCTGTCCCTTGGTTTGGGAACTTGTTCGCTCCTTCAATACCAAGAAATATCATTTCCCCCTAACTTCTTTTTTTTTTTTTTTTTAAGATTTTATTTATTTATTTGTCAGAGAGAGGGAGAGAGAGCAAGCACAGGCAGACAGAGTGGCAGGCAGAGGCAGAGGGAGAAGCAGGCTCCCCGCCGAGCAAGGAGCCCGATGTGGGACTCGATCCCAGGACGCTAGGATCATGACCTGAGCCGAAGGCAGCTGCTTAACCAACTGAGCCACCCAGGCATCCCTCCCCCTAACTTCTTTAGGAAGAACTGAAGTTTTTATCATCTGCCATAGCTGGATCTATGAACCAACTTCTTTGGGTGAGTGGTTCCCTTCCCACCACCTGTACTTGCGATTTGGCGAGTTTCCCCTGGTTCATGATAGCTCCTTTCGTCTTGTTGGAGTGGAAATGGGACCCCATAGGGGGACTAGGGTTGGCACCCAAGGGACTCTGGAGGAGCAGCTGAGAATCGGTGTGCGTGAGGTGATGCAAGATTGGCGGTTCAACAGTGGAAAACATTTTATTTGTATTTATTTATTATTTTTGTATTTATTTTTGTGAAGAGAGAGGCTTTTAATATACATTTTGCAAAAGAAAAAAATATATACCTTTTGTAATTCAAGGCAGATCAAAAGGACAGAAATAGGAAGACTAAAAAGACCTAAAAATATGACCAATAAAGTAGATAATATAAGTACGTATCAAACTGTAAACCATAGTAATAAAAATTATATCTTCTTTCAAATGTACCTGAAATATTGCAAATATTTTTATATGCAAGATGGAAAAGTATGAGGATTTAGTAAAGTTTTTAAAATCTATTTATTTACCTAATTGACTATACTTGACAAATAGTTACTATTTGAATCTTTCATTTTGGTAGTAATTATCATAGATAAAAAATGAAAATAAAGGGGTTTGTTTGATTTCACTTGCTATAGTATTTATTTTGAAATAGAGCCTTTATTTTAGTGCTCTAGAAATTGAATCTAACCATATATTACATGTAGCATCATATAAAGGATATTTTTATAGATTTTCTTTGTTGCATATCACTCCAGATTAAATCTTTAATTAAAAAAGCTTTGAGTCTTTATTAAGATGTGTGAAATGCTTTGATGCTCTTAAGATAAGAAGTGCTAAGTGCTAAGTATAATTAGATAGAGCAAATTTGCAAATGCTAAAATTACGTTCAAAGACCACATTGATTTTTTTTGTGAAATTTGCATTTTGGATGAACTCCCAAAATATCTGAAAGATAATTTATATAGCTCAAGAAGACTATTTTTATTACCCCCTATTTCAGTTTGGGGAAAACAAAAACCCAAAACCCACAGATGTTTTATTATCTTTTGAAGACGGAAATGATATTTTCTTAACATTTCCTGTGATATATCACTTCATACATATGGGGTTAAAAATAGGAAAATCTCACTAACTGTAGTGATGTTATAACCAGAAAGCTTTATTTGGGTTCAAAACTGATAATTTCCTGCTTGTTATCTTTTTTTTTTTTAAAGATTTTATTTATTTATTTGACACAGATCACAGGTCGGCAGAGAGGCAGGCAGAGAGAGAGAGGAGGAAGCAGGCTCCCTGCTGAGCAGAGAGCCCGATGTGGGGCTCGATCCCAGGACCCCAGGATTAGGACCTGAGCCGAAGGCAGAGGCTTTAACCCATTGAGCCACCCAGGTGCCCCTCCTGCTTATTATCTTAAATATGCTTTTAAGGGACAAAGGATGATGACTGTTTGGAAAAAAATACATTTCATAATGCTTGAAACAAAGGAAATCCCTATTGTGTAAATAATTAGAATTAAGAAATCAAGATACCTGTATGATATTGTTATAACTGTATTTACATATCTACATATGTACATATGTAGATGTGTAGTACCTTCTAGAGAAATTAACACAGAAATAAGTAACAAAATACAATGCAGTAAAATGTTGGCAGTGATTATTAGCTGAAGAAATTGTGAGTGATTTATTTTTTTTACTTTCTGTATTTTCCACACTTCTTGAAAATGTACTTGTATGAATGTATAAATTTTTTTTTTTAGATTTTCATTTATTTATTTATTTGAAAGGCAGAGATCACAAGTAGGCAGAGAGGCAGGCAGAGAGAGGAAGGGAAGAAGGCTCATTGCTGAGCAGAGAGCCCGTTGTGGGACTTAATCCCAGGACCCTGGGATCATGACCTGAGCCGAAGGCAGAGGCTTTAACCCGCTGAGCCACCCAGGTGCCCCATGAATGTATAATTTTAAAAAAATAAAAATAATCCCTATATGTCTCAGCGTGGTGAATAAAAAGAAAGAAAATAAATTCTTTTTAGTGACCATATTTTGCTCCTTCATAAAGTGGAGAATAATACATGTATAGTACAGATTGGTGAGAAGTTCAGAAAATTATTGCTATTAAGCAATGATTATATAGTTTTTAAAAGATTTATTTATTTGAGAGAGAGTATGTATGGGTAGAGGGAGGGAGACGGAGGGAGAGAATGGAGGGAGATGGGAGGAGAGGGAGATGGAGATGGAGGGAGAGAATCCTTAAACAGACTTCCTGCTGAGTGCAGAGGGCCACACAGGGCTTGACGCTGGGCTAGGGGTGGGGCTGGTTGGTTGTGGGCCTCAAAGCAGGTCCAGAAGCAGGATCCCACCCGGGTTTGAACCCCAGGACCTTGAGATCATGACCTGAGCCAAGATCAAGAGTCAGAGGTTTAACTGACTGAGGTTTATATGCATTAACTCAGTACTCACCCTGACGAAGTTATACTTCTTTTATCTCCATTTTACAGGAGAAGAAACTGAGGCAGAGAGATTAAGTATCCTGCTCTTTGTCATGCTGCAGATGAATGGCAGGGCCAGAGTGAAGCCAGGCAATCTGGCTCCTGGGCCAACACCGGTAACCAGTACACCATGCCTGCACTTAGCAAATATCTACCATGTGCTCTTTTGATTATGGATCATTGCTTCACGGTAAGCATGAATATGTCAGACCTGGACTGTTCTGGGTTTAAATCCCAATGCAAGTATTAACACCTAGTGTGGCTTTGGAGGAGGAACTTAGCCTCTCAGCCTGAGTTCCCTCAGAAACAAAGGGGGATAATGGTATGATTCAGCCATAAAAAAGAATAGGACTTGCCTTACATAGTGGATACAGACATGAAAGCTCCAAGACCCATTGCCAAGTGAATTCCCCAAGATCATACAGATAATGAGCAGGAGAGCCACAATTTGAACTCAGGTCTGCTCGAAGCAACAGCAGCATGGGTCACAGACTTTTAGAGGGGCTAGAGGAGTTTTCTAGTTGGCCATGTTCAGTGATGCTTTCTGGAGGCTGAATTTTTTTGGTCTTTTAGTTTAATAGTCTGGACAATAAAGTTTTCTTACCCTATAATAAATGTCTTAGAGTAGAATATTACTATTTGGTCTTATAGCAGAGTTCCTTCGGTTTTATAGTGTGGGCAACAGGAGTACTGAGAAATCATAACACCTTTTGTATAGTAATCTCTTTAATTTCCTAAATAATTGCTCAGTCATTTATCCAATTTGATTTTTACAACTAGGGAGGGCAGATAAAACTCATCACATTTACTGCTAAAGAATCTGAGGCTCAGAGAGATCCAAGGACAGCCCAAGGTCACATGGCAGGTGAGTTGTAGAGCTGAGAGGAGACCAAATAGTTTGTCTTTTTCAGTGGCCTCTGAAGAGCCACGAATGCAAAATTAAGAGTTCCCATTGGCCTCCCTGCTCTTGTGTCCCAGGGATTGGCTACATAAATATATTCCTTCTCTCAGCCAAGATGGCTGTCACTTCTCTTGCTGGGACCCATAATTACAGGCTTTTCAGTAATGCCTCTCAGCCCAGTGTCCCAAATCTTGTTTTTCCTAGTTCTGCTAACTTCGCTGTATAATAAATGCCAGGCAGCACGAGTTAATTAGCAAACAGCAGACAATGCACATTGAAACATAACTTGCTCTTCCAAGGCCCCTATTTGCTGCCAGTGACTTGTGACCTCACCGTGAACCCCAGTGGCAATAAAGCTACCACTGTGATTAGGGTTAGAATACATGTAATCTTCTTAGCCTCAGTTGAAACTGTGAAAATCCCTTTCATCTTCAATTATTATTTATTTGGCCCTTTTCTCTGGAGGGCAAGGGGCTGTCTAATCCCCCAGGCTGAGCCTCAGGAGTCTGTATCAGTAGGAAAGAATGCCAGCCTTGCATACCAGGAGCTGGAAGACCAGACCTTGGATTGGAGAGGCCGTGACCCTGATGGCGGTGGCGATGGGGCTGCATCAGGAGTTTGCTTTCTGGTGGTTATTCTCCAAGGGGACTGCTTTAAAAGGGCTCAAGAAAAGTTCTTGCAATGCAAAGTTTTCCTAAATGGAAGAGAATTAACAAACTGGAAAACCTTTCATTAAAACACGAACAATAATAATAACCTAGAGTAAACTGAGGTACTGTGGAGTGACTCAGGAGTCATTCAGCTGATCGAACTACTGCCCTCCAGAAAGATCTCCTGTCAGCACAGCCAAGAGGTGCTCATTGGAGATGCACAGATTTTATCCCAGAACAGCTGAGAATATTGGTGGATGTGTTCACCAAGGTCATGTGCTTGGATTGGGTTACCTTGAGGTACCTTAAATTTAATGAGTAGGTAGTAAAGGCTTGGTTGAAGAATTATTTCACTGAATGAAGGAAGCAGCAGCAAAAAGCACTCAGCAGTGGCTCTCACCAGGATCTCTAAACTAAGTGGAGGAGGCCTTCTTCCCTCTGTACAGCTGTTGTAAACACTAGTCCCCTGAGCCCTGGAGTTGTGAAGCCTGTAGCCCTGATCTTCCTGAGCCTTCTGGTACCCAACAGCCCAGGAAACTGGCGCCTTTTTCTTCCCTTCCCTTACTTTCCCTTCTTTTTCTTTGCCTTGCCTTGCCTTGCCTTTCTTTTCCTTCCCTTCCCTTCCCTTTTCTTTTTTCTTTTCCTTTCTCTTCTTTACCTTTTCTCTTCTTTCTTTTCTTTTCTTTTTGTTTTTTCTTACCATGGAATTACCAGCCTGGAGAAGCCCTACAGACATGTCTTCGAGGCCTCTGGTCCTCCTTGTGGCTCAGTTCCCTGTAACATAGGCCAGTTTGTGGGGCGTAATCTGTGGGAGGTGATACCAGCTGTCTAGCTAAGTATCTCTTCTCCAGTGGGAACTGGCTGAGGGAGGCTAGTTTCTGACGCAAGTACCCAGCTGCTGACAAAGATCTGGGATCCAAACCCTTATCAACAGAAACATATTTCCAAACGCCTCTAATGGGTAGACTGGAGTCTAAAGGGACCAGAGCTAAAAGGTTTTTGCTTTTTTTTTTTTTTTAAGAACAACAAAAAAGCACACTCCCATCCTTCCTCTTTGCTCACATTTTCTCTTTCCTTTGAGTTCTTCTTAACCCAAACTTCTGAGATTAAGAGGGCTATTAGGTAACTGGGGGAAAAGCAGCAAAAACCATTTGTTTTCACTACCTTTTAGCTTGCTCCAAAGTGAGCTCAGTTCTAGGAAACGGTCCTCCTGTGTTGATCAAGGCAATTTAAGAATTCCTGCTCCCCAGTGGCCATCGTTTATGTCTTTCACAATACTCCTCGGTTACTGCTGAGGCTAAGGGTTGTCAGAGCTTGCAAATCTATAGGCATCATACATTTCCTGTGCTCAACACTTCCAATGTGGTGGGGCCGGGGTAGAGAGAGCTGGTGAATTTACCAATAATGTTTAGGAAGCTGCTATGAAATTGTTCACAAAAATCAACAAAGAGAGCTTATTGATCAAGGTGTATATTTATGTTTTCAGAAGCTGTCACATTAAAAAAAAAGTAGTGGCTAATAAAAAAACTTTCAATGGAACACTTGGCAAAGCAAGTTGAGCAAGTCTTCTAGAAAGTAAGATAAACAAAAAGAATGAAACACTTAAGAAAGAAAGTGTTTTGTTTTTTTCTTTTAAGATTTTATTTACTTACTTGACAGAGGGAGACATAGCAAGAGAGGGAGCACAAGCAGGGAGAGAGGGAGAGGGAGAAGTAGGGTTCCCACTGAGCAGGGAGCCTGATGCCGGGGCTCCATCCCAGGAGCCTGGGATCATGACCTGAGCCGAAGGCAGAGGCTTAAACAACTGAGCCACCCAGGCACCCCCCACCCCCACAATGTCTTAATAATGGCAGTTTAGAATTAGATTAAAAGAAAATTCAAGATACTGAAAAAAGATAAAAAAAAAAGATCAAATTATCAAAGAAATACTACAAAAATGCTGCTGCCAAAATGAAGGGCATGAGCTTACTTCGTGACAGCAACAAAGGTTCATTACTGTGAAATTTCAAAATGCCAAGGGTAAATAAAAAAAGTATTTCGGTAAGGTTCCTGCCAGCTATACGTATAAGCATGCACATATGTTTGCAAGATTGGGATGATGTTAGGGGAATGTCACAGGCCACTTGGATCCCCTAACCCCCACTCCAGCCTGGGACCAAAGGTTCTGCTTGTTCTTCCTGCTCTCAGAGGCTGCTCCAGGGGCATAGCCTTGACATAGTTATGATACACTGTTGACAACAACTGCACAGGATACCTGACTGAGCCCAGTTAGGACCTCTTCATATACTCCTAAGATTTGGGGGGGCAGGTGTGGGGATCCATTCATCCATACCACCCAAGACCAGCCTTATACATAAGTTCCCTTTGCGTATTTGAATAGCCACCTACCCACTTGGAGTGGCCTGCCTCTGTTCCTCTCTTCCTGACCTCTAAGCATGGGGGCTGGTTTCAGATTACACCTGGGAAGCTCCCAGGAGGGTTGTGAACAGACAGATGATAGCATAGATGTGTTCCGTGTATCATTTCATAGTTTGCTTCTTTCCAAAAATATCCAAAACATTACATGGCACTAAATATTTTTTTACAAATGTATTTATATTTGTATAAATATTTAATAGCTATCAAATATTAAATTTTGTAGCTATGCTGCTGTCTTTTTAACCAATTTTCTATTGATCGGTACTCACGTTACTACTAAAAATCTTGTGCTTAAATCTTCGAAAGCCTGATTATTTTTTAGGATGGGGTCTTAAAAGAGGAACAACAGCTTAAAAGGCATCTACCGTGTGTTGCATAATTATGCCCATGCCTATTTTCAAGACTCTTAATGTACATGCTTGGATTGTCTTTGAGAAGGTCATCAATTTAGAGAAGGTATTCAGAGGGGGTCTGATGGTGTGGGGTGAAGCAACCAGGCTGACCTGGGAGCTAGGGGCAGACTAAAATATGGAACACAGTCCTTAAAACTTCTAGTCTAGCAGTCATGGGACTCCCTCCCTTCCCTTGCTTACTGTGGATGCCAGTAGCAACGCTCGAGTAAGTTCCTTGTAGAAAAAAACAAGCAGCTTATTGCATCCAGGGCTCAAAGTGGTTGGCAGTAAGACAGGATCTCACATGGTTCATATTTTCCATTGTCATTCAAACCTTTACTGTCCACATGAGCCGGACAAGTAAATGCAGCTGGGTTTGAAAGAAGACAGACCTTGTCTAGAGCCCACGGATGTGACGTGGTAGGTACCATGCCAAGGTGCTGGTAAGATACACGATCAGTAGGCTAAATCGGGAGGAAATCTCCAAAAGTAATTCTGGTAGGACTCAGAGCCGGGAACGGCGTACATACACGCTGCTGTTACGTATGTGTGCTAGGAAGGAGAGGACCTTGCTGTACGTCAAGAGGTGTATCATTTGGGATCTGGTTTGGTGGCATGGAACAGAAAACCACTCAGGAATGGTTAAATAGGACCGAATTTATTCCTCTCAAACATAAAATCAGTTCAGAGATTGTGAGTAGAGGTGTGCCCTACTTGAAAAAAATTATTTCTGAGGAAGACTGATCTCAGAGTGGTGACAGATGGGTCTAAGAAGGGGACACAGAGCCAGGGAGATTTCCCAAGGAAGCAGCCACTTGATGGGATGTCAAGAGGGACTGAAATGGAAAGCACAGGGTGGGTGGGGTGGGGGTGGTCTGGCTGAAAGAACCAGCAAACTGGTGTCTGGGAGGAAGAGCAGGACATGGCAGGAAGGAGGCAAGGAGGCTCTGAAGGTCTGGGAGGGCCACCTCTTTGGGTGAAAGACGATGCCTCCTTTCAGGCAGGTGGAGCTTGTGGGGACGGCTTCCATCAATGCCCTGGGAGCTGAGCCTGGGCTGCTGGGACAGGGGTTCCAGGACAGCTCGGGGACCCCGTCTGACATTCTGGAGCGTGGGCCTGATTATGCCATCCATGAAACGGGGCTGTGGTTCCCTGGGGAGGGCAGACATCTCACCACTGATAAGATCAGTGGAATCAGGATGAGAAAGGTTGGCTGGAAAAAGACTGAAACCTAAAACACGGACAATTCTCAGCACCTGGGGGAGAGGCCTAGAAAATGCTGTTACACAATGACGGCTGAAGCCTGGAATGGGGCTGCTGGCCAACCTGCTCCAAGACCCATGCGGTGTACATGCATTTAAAAAATTGTTTTTCTTCCTTTGAAATCAATAATGTTCCCTGTAAAAACAATACATAGAAAAGTAGGAAAAAAAATGTGATACAGCAAAGCAGTTACCTCATCATCCAGAGATAATCTTTGATAACAAATAGATAATTTTGCGTACCTTTTTGGTGTGTATGTTACATATATATAAAATGGACATTATATAGATAGATATGCCAAATGGGGTATAATAATTTATCATTTTTTTCCAGTTTTAAAATATTGTGAAAAACATGATGAGCACCTTTCCAAATCATTCGCGTATTTTTCTTTCACCTCCTTTTTATAAAGGTTATATGATGAGCCATTACATATTTATAGCATTGTCATATTTAACCTCATGCACATTTGAGAAGTTCTAATTGTGTTCCATGATAAGCAACACTATAATATGCAGTTGTGAAGTGAAATATATACTAGTAAAGATGTATGCTTTACCATTAAGGATTCTAGTAAGATTTCTTCCTAGAAATAGAATAAAAAAATAAATAAATATGTACAAACCTCTAATGATTAAATTCATACAAATGGCATCATTCAAAGAGCACTGCACTTTTAAGGTTTTTGATACATATAATCACATTTCCCTCCAACAGCTTTTTCTCAAATTATAGCCCCACTACGATCATATGATCATGTCTTTCTTTGCACTTGTGTCAGTATTGGGTATTTTTAGTATTAAAACATACTTGTCTGTTTAAAAAGTAGAAAATGGTATCTCATTGTTTAATTTTCCTGCTCCTGTTACTACTGGCTTTTCATTTTTCTTTTGTGGTGGTTGTTTATTTATATCCCATCCCTTTATCTATTTGGATGTTTTAAAATAATTTATAAGATGGGGCGCCTGGGTGGCTCAGTGGGTTAAGCCTCTGCCTTCAGCTCGGGTCATGATCCCGGGGTCCTGGGATCAAGCCCTGCATCGGGCTCTCTGCTCAGCAGGAAGCCTGCTTCCTCCTCTCTCTCTGCCTGCCTCTCTGCCTACTTGTGATCTCTGTTAGTCAAATAAATAAATAAAATCTTTATAAAAAAATAATTTATAAGAGCTCTTTATATATAAAGTGTATTCCCTTTTTGTCTGTTATAAAAGTTGCAAATCTCTCCTCCGTTTGCACTTACCATTTGTCTTGCCTCGGGTAATTTTTAATATATATGCATTTAAAACGTTTTTCCTTTTATAATTTCTGCCTTTTGCATAATGCTTAAAAATCCTTTGCCCTCAATAATTTTGAATAGATATTCACCTCTGTGTTCTGACAGAGTGGAGTGGAAGAAATGCCCTCAGGAATTTGTCCAAGATCGAATCAGAGGACTCAGATGATGGGATGTGTGGGTAATGCAGAGGGAGGAGTCGAGCGTGACTGAGTTTTCAGGCTTGGTAGACTCTGGGGAGGGTGGAACCACTGACCAAAACCAGGAATACAGGAAAAGGAACAAGTCTGTTAGGGTAGATAATGTGTTCAGTTTTGCATATGCTGCACTTGAAATGTCCGCCAGAGAGCCTGGTAGAAATGCCCCTGAAGCTGTTGGAACAGGGTGTGGAATGCAAGAGTGAGGCTGGAGTCTCAGACACAGATCTAGAAGTCATCAGCGAGTTTGATAGTTTAACACCACTTGCTTTTCAGTGCATATCCTGGGCCAAACACCAGGCTAGGCACTTCACAGCCTAATTTCATGCAGGTGTCCTGAAAACTGCAGGAGGTGGAAATGATTATCCTCATTTTACACCTGAAAAGACAGGTTTACAAAGGCGCACAAAGCTACATTTCTTTACGGAAGTCCTACCGCTGCTTGGCGGTGAAGTTCAAATGTGAAACCAAGGTAAGTGGGTCTGATTCCAGAGTTGAATCCGTAGCCTTGTTTGCTCCATTGTCACCAAAGTGGACGGGCTCAGGCAGGGAAAAGCAGAGCCCCACAGAAGGACACTAGCACACTTGAGCACTGGGCAGCAGAGAAAGGAAGCAGCCAATGAAGGGACCTGGGAAGGGGGCAGAAAGGGAGGTTGAAGGTCATGTGTGTGCCTGCTGACACTAACCAGACGGCAAACATGTTGATGGCAGGAACATTTTTATTTTTAATTCAATTAGCCAACATATTGTACGTCATTAATTTC
Organism: Mellivora capensis; assembly: GCA_004024625.1. Taxonomy (NCBI): domain Eukaryota; kingdom Metazoa; phylum Chordata; class Mammalia; order Carnivora; family Mustelidae; genus Mellivora; species Mellivora capensis. The sequence goes on from PISX010014371.1 coordinate 19,771, forward strand.
AGGTGTTTTGGTCAATAATTTATCAGTTGTGTATAACACCTGGGGCTCATCACATCATGTGCCCTCCTTAAAGCCCGTCCCCCAGTTACCCCATTCCCCACTCCCTACCCCTCCCCAGAAGCCCTCAGTTTCTTTCCCATAGTTAAAAGTCTCTCATGGTTTGTCTCCCCCTCTGATTTCTTCCCATTCTGTTTTCCTTCCCTTCACCTATTATCCTCTGCACTGTTTCTTATAGTCCACATATGAGTGAAACCATATGATAATGGTCTTTCTCTGATTGACATATTTTGCTCAGCATAATACCCTCCAGTTCCATCCACGTCAATGTAAATGGCAAGATTTTACGGTAGGGACATTCTTGTAGATAAATCTGAGATCCCACTCCTGCCCCTGCCCCTTAAAACAATTCTGTCATGGTATTTTGCAGATAAATATTCTTTGGTCAGTACTCTTGTCAGTAATTTTCTCGAGTTATCCTCTGAGTGAGACCATACCAGTTCCTGTATCCCCACTTGTTATGGGCTGGATGTTCCACTCCCAGGAGATCCTGAGTGTTATTAAACTACTGTCTTCTCTGAGAGCATCAGAAGTAGGCTCCTTGTTTTATGCTCTCTACATTTGCTAGATCAGGTCACACCCACAGAGGGATAGCATGGCATCCAAATGGAGTGCTGTCTTTTTGCCTGACTTGGTGAGAGAGGGTGCCATGTATCCTTTCATGGTTAAAGCATACATTTTTATTTTCCTCCTTTATTGGATGTTTCCCTCCATACTTAGGACTTCGTAAAACAGAATGAGAATCACCCCTCCCCTCTTTTTTATGGCTTCGATATCTGGTCTAATAGCAGAAACAAAGCTGGAGAAGTCTGGATCTCGATTTTACCGCATACCACAGGAGTGTATAGAGTAGGAAAAGCAGGGATTTAGGAATCATGAGTTACAAATTTCATTCGGTCACTTTGGGCAAATTATTTAAATTCTGGGATCCCCATTTCCCTCGTTACAAAGTGGGGATACCTACCAACAGTTTGGATGTGAAGGTTAAATAAGATAAAGGGCTTGGTGTGTGGTACAAGACAGTTGAAACTCTTGAGTTATATTGAATCATTTCGCTCCCTTTTCTCAGATGCTTGCCTTTTGGCCACTCCATAGGCCATTTATACTCATCTGTATTGGGTGGGTTAGAAGGAAAATGAATCCCAGCTCAGCCCACTTCTGTTGAAAGCAAGTCAAATGCGTGTAGCTTTAGCATATAAGTTTAGCTGGCAATAAATCTGCTGAAAATTAGCTCATAATCTGCTTTTCTCGGTCCAAACTGAATGGTGGCTTCAAAAACTCACCTGCAATCAATTTCTGATGATAACCAGTAAATATCCCATTATAGTTTTTCTCTCTGGGTAAAAAGTCCAACATCAAAATTCTCATAGACTGACGTGTATTCATTTCAAGCACTTTCCGTACAGAACCCATCTTGGCCTCTCTCCAAATAATGTGAAAATGGTTGCCTACTTCCAGGGACCTGCTGAGTCCTGAGTCAATACTGGGATAACTCCCATTGCAAGTCAGTACAGGTTTCTGACAAGCTAGTAGATAAAAGGGGGCCTCTTGGAAGAGAACGAGAAATTAGCTCAGCCTTAACTTGGCCCCAACTATTTATTAAAATGATGCTTTAAGAGATTTTTCAAATGTCATTCTTGGGTCTCACTTGAGAGCTCTAGCCCTCTGCTTCAGGAATAAACATTCTTTTGGACAGCCCTGGCTTATTTCTGTGGTTTGGTGTAATAATTAATAGGTCCCCCTTTCACTCTCAAGAGTCCCTGTTTGGATGATAAATTCTATGGTAATCTCTTACAGGCCTTTTTCAGAAGATATATTGCTTGCATTAATCGAAGAAAAATTACCTTACCTTTCCTCCAACAGAGTCTTTGTTACCTTACCTTGAAGTTATTTAGGTAATTCTTCAAGAGCAATCATGAAGAGCCATATGAACTAATGAGTAACTCCCTACCACTCTCTTACCGGTGAAGGTAGACAAGGTAACTTTTTAGGGACTCACCTCATGCAATAGCCTTGGAGGGAAACATACAGCCTTCACGTTTATGTTTCCAAAGCAATTTCCAATTGTTGCAATCAGTTTTACCATTGAATATGTGCAAGAATATGTACCATGTGGGATAGCAGGGGAACGGAGACCTAGAAAAATCTGACTCCGTGCTTTCTGGAAGGCCATTCCATGCCTGAATTCTGAGCACTGCATGGTCTCCTTAGAGCTTTTACAGACTTCTGTCATCTCTCTTCCTGTTCTTCAGGAGAGGGCGTGCTGTGGTGTAGCAATTCGAGGGTAGTAAGATTATCAAAGCATCACTAGAGATGCTTTAAGAGCTTCTGTGGAAAATGGGTCCATGGTATGGGGTGGCTGCTGGGAGGAGCCACATGGCACAACATTCTCTCTGGAGGGAAGGAGAGCTGACTTGTGCGCATGAAACCAGGCATCTTTTTGGAGAGTCCCAACATATCCAAGGCAGACGGATTCCCCGCTATCAGGGCAGATGGGTTCTTATGGAGTCCTATAATCTGGGGTTAGAGGGAGGATAGGAGGCAAGGATGGTCGACCTGTTGGCTAATGTCCTTTTCACTTAAAGCTACTCTAGCCTGAATCCAGCTGATATTCTGCCTTCAAATTCCTGGCTCGCAGCTTGGCTTGCAGCCTAGTTCTGAGGGAAGAAAAGTTCAAAGCAAAGCAAGGGGGCACAGAAAGGTTTGCCATCCCAAAAATGTGCTTGGAGAACCCATATCTTGGGGGCAAATGCGGAGCAGCTGAGGAGAGAATGGAGCCATGAAACCGGAAGAGAACCATGGTGTTTGTTTTAAAATGGCCCTTCCACAGCCTTCTCCCAAATGTCCTAGTTGGGTGGGGGGAGCAGATGGAGCATAGGAGAGACACCACCACAGCTCGGGGCATGGTGCTGTTGTGAGGGTGATTAGAATCATCTGGGGCGTCACTCCTGCAGGAAGGTGTCCCAAAGGCCCAGAGTTCTAACACGAGTCAACAGTATGCTCCAGGGATCTTGCAACCCAGTTCCCTCATTTTACTTGGGGTCTTTCAGGATTTCACTGAGCTGCTTGCCTGGCAAGCTCACCGAGCCGCTTTAGTCTAAAAGATTTAAAAAATATAAACCAGGAGTAATTTCTTCCCACTGTGAAGAACTGTCAGGAGACCTAAACGGATGACTCTGGAAACAAATTGCCATACTTCCTGTCTAGCCAGGGAGCTTGCTGTTTCTGGTTGCCCACTGCCCCTGACGGAGGGCTCGCCTGCCCCCTGGAGAGGCAGGGAGGCTGAAGCTTCAGGAACTGTTCCTTAAAAAAAAATTTTTTTTTTTTTTTTGGGCTTAAAGACCGCTCTCCTCACCCAATTTTATAAGCTTTCATCTCAGAAAACCTGGGTCTTGGTCTGCTTGCCCTACACAGTAAAAATCTCACCTTTTGGTGCTCTGCCGTGCTCCCGATCCGCAGAGAAGAGTAGGTGAGGGTGTGGATGACTCAGCGGGGACGAGGCTGAGAAAACAGGCTGGGGCCTGTGAAGTGGTTGGGTCAGGCCCAACAGGGAGGGTTGGCTCATGTTATGTCTCAAACTTCTACCCCCTCCTCGTTTCCTCCACCAGCTCCGTGCCCGGACCAAACTTGTCTTCAGGTCTGCAGAGCCAGGATTTTAGATCTGGGGAGGGTCTTTGTAATTATTACTCATTTTTCAAGCTTGAAGAAGGGCAGAGGGCCCCCCAGGTCTGTGAACTCCCATCCCTGCAAAATGAAGCCACAGTGTTGGCCAATACTTTAAGCAGGTAGAACACTTGGTTTACTTGTTAGATATGATCTGCCTGGTGTGTCCCTGCGTGGGTGGAAACTGAAGAAGGATGGCTACCTGGTCTGAGCATTCCATAAAATGCAAACTAGGGCAATTTTGCACACTTTCCCTGTGTGCCCTTTAGGAGCAAAGCTTCTGAGTTACCCCCGGAGGGGACAGAAAGCTGTCAAGATAGGATGCGGGTCCCTAGTATTTATACCAGGGAACATGGTGTGAAAAGCTTGTCCCTCACTTGCGATTAATAACGGCCATCAGGGGCGCCTGGGTGGCTCAGTGGGTTAAGCCTCTGCCTTCGGCTCAGGTCATGATCTCAGGGTCCTGGGATGGAGCCCCACATCCCTCCTGAGCAGGGAGCCTGCTTCCTCCTCTCTCTCTGCCTGCTGCTCTGCCTACTTGTGATCTCTCTCTCTCTCTCTCTCTGTCAAATAAATAAATAAAATCTTTAATAAATATTAAAAAAAAATAACTGCCATCAGCATCTGCTACAGGCTTGGCATCTTACTGACTTGTGCCAACAACTCTAGGAGGTAGATAGTCTTATTTTCATTTTGTGGTTGTGGAAACTGAGCTCCAGAGAGGCTATGTGATTTATCCAGGGCAGGCAGCTGGGGCGTCCCTCTGCTTGCGAGGGGCCTGTGGACGCTGACTGATAGTGTGCGCAGTGCTGTCATCTGACGGCGGGAAGACAGTAGGCCCGCCAAACTTCTCCTCTTTTTCACCCAAGCCTGTATTGGAATCCCAGTTTTAACACTTCGTGTGGGTTTGGGAGAGCTGTGCCCTGTCTTGCTTTCCCCATCTACCAACTGGACAAAATATGACCCGATACAGTTGGAAAGTTGAAATGAGATAATGGAGTCGTTGCTCAGTTTCTGGCACATTCAGGTACAAAATGACTCACTTTGGTCCAGGATGCTTGTCCCTTAGATCTGCATGCCACTTCCTCAGAAACTGATGTTTTTACTGAATAGTTCCCTTCTCAGAGAGACCTCCTCTGCCGCCCCCCCCAAAAGGCCAATCCCATTCCAACTCTTCATGCCCATTCCCCTACCTTATTTTATCAGCGACTAATTTATCAGCGTTACAAATAGTACTTACTTATTTTTGTCTGTCTTGTCTGTCCCCACCCGCAAGAAGGTAAAGTTTTGGGGACCAGGAATCTTTGTGTTATTTCTGTATCATCCCAAGCACAAATATAGATTGGTTAAAAGAGTACATTAAGAAACAAACAAAACCCTTTTGGCTCAGAAAATTGCTTTTAATTTGGCTTTTTCCTTATTAGTGGTTGACACTGGGTACATTACTTAATATGTCTAGGCCTCCTTTTCCTCCTTTGTAAAATGGGAAGAATAATGGTATCAATTTTAAGACTACTAGGGCAATAAAGTGCCAAGTATATAAAAATTGGCACACAGCAAGTGCTGGATAAATACTTGCTATTGTTAGCATTTAAACTAATCTGACTAGTTATTGACATTGTATTTCAGTGTTGCCCAGAGCTTTTAGGATAGGAGAGAAGTCTATAAACTAAGGATGCCCTCTGCATTTTCAGCTCCATGGTCCCCCTTGTTGGGCCGCTGACAGTTGAATAGGTGTTCAAGTGCTCAGTGTTTCCCCTCCAAGAGAGGTGACAGGTCTGGATTACCATAATCACGTCATCGAGGAAGAAAGCAAACAGACTTGTCCAAGGTCAAATGACTTGCCCAGGGCCACTCACCTCAAAAAAAAACCAGTGCATAAGGAACCCAGACCCCGACCGTGCCTCCTGAAATTGTATTCTCAGCGGCCTCTCTTCCAAGCTCTCCTCACAGTGAGGGCTGGGGGCGGGTCTCTGAGCTCAGGAGCCCTGGGTTCCCCCGGGCTTGTCACTTCCATCTCCTGCAATGCACTGAACTTTTCCACCCGCAGTTTTCCCGCACGGAAAACGTGGAAAATAAAGCCCGCGCCTCAGAGCTTTGTGTTCAGGATCGCAGGCGAGGAGAGTTCTTCGGAGACTGTAAAGTGCTGCACGAATAACCTTTGCAACAGGCATTAAGACGGGAGCCCCCCGGTTGCCAGTCCCCGGAGACGCTCCCTTCTCCACCCCCCTCCCGCGGCCGCGGGAAAGGAAGGAGGATTAACCCCTGGGCGCCCGTCTGGGCGTTTCTCCAGGCGGCGGGGGAGGAGTTCCGCCCCTCGCCCCCGCCCCGCCGCTCCTCTCCCCCGCGCCCGCACTCGCACTCCCGGAGTCGGTCTCCCGCCCAGGCCCCGGCTGCGCTCCACGGTCCCGCACGGCCCGCGGGCGGCCCGCCAGGATGCAGGCCCCGCACAAGGAGCACCTGTACAAGCTGCTGGTGATCGGCGACCTGGGCGTGGGCAAGACCAGCATCATCAAGCGCTACGTGCACCAGAACTTCTCCTCGCACTACCGGGCCACCATCGGCGTGGACTTCGCGCTCAAGGTGCTGCACTGGGACCCGGAGACGGTGGTGCGCCTGCAGCTCTGGGACATCGCAGGTGAGCCCCCGGGGGAGCGGCGAGGGCACGGGGGCCTCGCAGCGGCCCTGCAGTTCCGGGGGGCTGCGGGCCGGTCCCGGGCGCCGCACCGCACGAGACTTTTCCTGGTGCGTTGGAAACTTGGTTTCCAAGGAAACAAAAGTTTTTCTCTCTCGCTCGCTGAAACTTCAAGTGCATTCCCTGGCGCTTCGGCGCTGTTGCTCGAACTCCCTCGCACACCCTCCCCTGGGATCTCTCGACCCCGTGCGGGCCTCCCCAGGGACCCAGAGAGAGAGTGTCTGGAGTTGTGGTCTCTGGCTCTTTTTCCGGGCGTGGGCGACGCTGCCGGTGACGCGGCCCTTAGTGTCATGCCAGCCACCAAGGGGGAAGCCCTGAGACCGGTTAACAGCGGGAACCAGGAGCGTTCCAGTCTATTAGGGCTCCTACCCACCGGTTGTCCCCCAGCTGCTGTTTTTAACTGCTTACTTACTTCTTTCCAACTCCTGCCCCCTTTCAGTCAAGCGGTTTGAGGTCCTCAGCTTTGAGGAAGCCAAGGATCTTCGTGTATACGTTTTTGGGGCAAAGTATTATTTCTGTGTTTCTCTCTGGCTCTCTGTGGTCTATGAAAAGGAGCCTGGGGGGAGCCTGGGTGGCTTTGTCGGTTGAGCAGGACCTTGGTATTGGATTGAGCCCCGCATGGGGGTCCCTGCTTAGAGGGGAGCCTGCTTCTCCCTCTCCCTCCGCCTGCCACTCCCCCTGCTTGTGCTCTCCCTGTCAAATAAATAAATAAAATCTTAAAGAAAAAAAGAAAAGGAGCCATGCACCTACCTTAGGGGCACTTTTGTCAAAGAGTCTACGACATCAGCCCTAAGATTTCTTGATTTGCCCGTAAAGTTTTCACTGAGAGATCTGGGAAATGAGAAGCTTCATTACAATGTTTGAAACCAGAGTTTGCTTCTGAGGGTTTGTCCCCGAGTTGGGCGGGGGAGTCAGGCAGATGCGAGGCGAATGTGTGAGCCCTCGGACAGAAGCTGCTTGCAACCTGGGTGTGTCCAAGCCCTCATTACGGATCTTGGCTCTGTCACTCACCAACCTGTCCGGTGGCTCCAGACGCGTCCCTTCTGCTCAGTCGCATCCCTGTTAAGTGGAAATGGGTTGGCCAGGGCAGCTTGGGAATCTTCCCGCTCCGACGTTTCAAGGTCCTCTGGGATTCTCTCTGAACAGTGCCGCTTCGCCTCTGGCTGTTCGTTGTCTGTGGTACCGGGAGCCTTTGCTAAAGGGCTGGACCCAAACCCGCCACTTGTCTTTCAGAAAACAGGTTCCCTTTTAGCTGGTGTATTTGTCTGGGAAACACTTAATCATGGCTCGAAGCAAGAGTAAATGTGGAAAATTTCCGAGAGGGTATTTCTGTTTCTGGGGACTCCGGTGCCTCTTTAATCATGAGCCGCTGAGTCTTATGATAAAACTTTTGGCGCATGAACAGATTCCTGCACTTGGGGTCATCTTCAGCAGCTCTGGTGGCGTGGGGGGTGATCAGGGACCAAGACGATGCCATCAGCCACTGATTGGGCTTTTCATCTAGAAAAGCATCTAGAAACAACTTAGGTTGTTGGATGTTTTAATGTCTGAAAACTCTTCTGGCTGCGCTGATATATCTAGAACTCAAGTTTAGAAGGAACTTACTGTTTCAAAGGGGATGTCGCTGTCATTTAGACTTTTGTGTCAATCGCAAGTACGGATGTGGCCTTAGCATGTTAGAGAATGTCCGTGAATCTCAGTGTCCTGATCTAACAGAGAAGGTAGAAAGGCATAGTAATTAAGAGTCTAAATTCCAGAGGGGAACCACTTTTGACTGTATCCCTGTTTTACCCCACATGTCCTGAGCTGTTTTAGGCAAGTTTCATTTCATTTCTTTTTTTTTTTTTTTAAGATTTTATTTATTTATTTGACAGACAGAGATCACAAGTAGGCAGAGAGGCAGGCAGAGAGAGAGGAGAAGCAGGCTCCCTGCTGAGCAGAGAGCAGGCTGTGGGGCTTGATCCCAGGACCCTGAGATCATGACCTGAGCCAAAGGCAAGGGCTTTAACCCACTGAGCCATCCAGGCGCCCCTTTAGGCAAGTTTCTTAACCTCCTGATCTCAGTTGCCTTATCTATAAATTAGGCAATAAATGAGAAATGGGCAACCAACAAATGCCACCTAAAGGTGACAGTACCTACTATCCAGGAGAACCTCAGGGATTATTGTGACACTAACATGTATAATGGTAGGCAAGAAGGGCATGATACGAATGTGCAAGTCATAATAAACGAGGAGTCCTATATTACATCTATAATCTGTTCCAAAATACCCAGCACCATTTTTCAGCTTTATCCGTAATACAGCATGCTGTCATGAGCAATTTAAGTCCCAAATTTCAAAATGCCTCCTGAGGGGGCACCTGGGTGTCATCCTCATTTTAAGTCACCTTCTTTTCTCACCTGGACTATTGCATTAACCTCCTCACTAAGCTTCTTGCTTTCTCTTTAGTCTCATATGAAGTAATCGTTTGTCAATTTTTTTTTTTTTTTAAGAGACTGCACAGCAGGGCACATGGGCGGGTCAGTCGGTTAAGTGTCTGCCTTGGGCTCTGGTCATGAACCTGGGGTCCTGGGATGGAGCCCCATGTCAGGCTGCCTGCTCAGCGGGATGCCTGCTTCCCCCCTCCCTTTATGCTTTCTCTTTCTCTCTCAAGTAAATAAATAAAATCTTAAAAAAAAAAAAGAAAAAAAAGAAGAAATGCCTCTGAAGCTGTGGTTCTGGACTGAAGTTGCTGGGGAGGCTATAGCCACAGAAGTCTGTGCAAATAAGAAATCTGAGGAGTTTGGAAAGTCGGTTGTACAGCTGTAGTGGTGTGTAGTGTCTCAGGAGGGGACCTACTTTTTCCCAGAGCTCTGATGTTCAGTGGTAACCTGCCTTTGGCAGCCTCCAGCCCAAAGGCCCCGTGAGCTGTGTTAGAAGCTGGGAATCAGGCCCTACTTGTTGTGGGGAAGTTGGGCCCTTGTGGAAGGGTTGAGTGGAACATCGTGGTGACATATTTCAAGCTACATAGGTAGCCCCGTGAGGAGTGAATTCATACGACATCCACCCTCAAGCACCCACTCAGACTCTAGTCAGCTAAGCGTACCTTACAGCACCTTCAGATCAGCCTGTCTGTCCCGACCTGAGAATGCTTCTCTCTCTCCTTTGGGCTCAACTGTGCTGTGTGTGTGGAAAGAACAGGTGAGGCTGAAGTGTGAACAGGAGGGCCTCACTCTGAGGTGGTTGAGAGGAGGGATGACATAGAGAGGACAGGCCCTGTCATTGATAGAATATCATATCCATCTGCAATGGAGGGAATCTTTGCTCATGAGATTTTTGATATTCATTTGATTCAATGCCAACTCATGGCCTGTACATGTCCAACTAAATTCTGTAATATATGTCTTGTAGCCACTTTGACCAGCCTATTCCTGAAACACTCCAAAAAATACCTCTTTTAAGGGGCACCTGGCTGGCTCAGCCTGTAGAGCATGTGACTCTGGATCTCCCCCGGTCATGAGTTCCAGCCCCACATTGGGCATAGAGATTACTTAATAAAAACAAAAAACAGAGAACTTTTTTTCTTTTTTTTAAATACCTCTCAGGGCTTGTGAAGTAGGCTGAAAACCAACATGATAAATTCCACAAACCTCACAGGGAATGGCAATCATCCTGAGTCCCAAAGATTCTATCACGGAGGAGCAGCTGGGTCAGCTCTGGCTTCCAGAGCTCTTGACAGCGTCAAGAGAAATTAAGTCACTCTGCCCAAGGCCACCTACCTATTAAGTGGAAGAGCCCAATTAATACAGTTCTGTGTGACTTGGAATCAAGCCATGCTCTTAGAGACCACAGGCCTGTGAGTGCCTGGGGCATAGTTGGTCCCCTGGGGTTATACCCTCCTCCCCTTGAAAGGTCTGTCTTTCTTTCTTTCTTTCTTTCTTTCTTTCTCTCTCTTTTTTTTTTTTTTAAAGATTTTATTTATTTATTTGACAGACAGAGATCACAAGCAGGCAGAGAGGCAGGCAGAGAGAGAGGAGGAAGCAGGCTCCCTGCTGAGCAGAGAGCCCGATGCGGGGCTCGATCCCAAGATCCCGAGATCATGACCTGAGCCGAAGGCAGAGGCTTTAACCCACTGAGCCACCCAGGCGCCCCTCTTTCTCTCTTTCTTTCTGTGTTGCTTCTCTAGATTTACCTAAGGTTATCCTTGCCTTCTTCCTATTTCTAACATGTTTCTGGATATTAATCAGAACGACTATACAGGTAGTGGGATGAAATAGAATGAAAACCTATTTCTGAAAATTTGATTCTTGGTTGTAGTGTTTTAAAAATAGATTTATTAGGAAGAAAAGCAAGCAAAAGATTCACATTTGAGACTCTCCTTTTCTATTCCTCTCCAAATCTGATTACTGTAATTATTCCATCAGCATTTTCAAAGAGAACGATACAGTGTTGTCTAGAACTCTTAAGTGTGCTTTCGGACCACAGCGGGAGGATTTGGGACAGTCATGGTAATAGCAGCTAACATTTCTTAAGCATTTATTATTATGTGTATAATACACATACTTAATTTTTAAAAAAATTTATTTATTTGTCAGAGAGAGAGGGAGAGAGAGAGAGCAAGCACAGGCAGACAGAGTGGCAGGCAGAGGCAGAGGGAGAAGCAGGCTCCCCACCGAGCAAGGAGCCGGATGCGGGACTCGATCCCAGGACGCTGGGATCATGACCTGAGCCGAAGGCAGCCGCTTAACCAACTGAGCCACCCAGGCATCCCACATACTTAATTTTTAATTCCCCAGTAACACAGTTGGTTAAGTGGTAGTGCTGGAATTTAAAATTTGGCCATGGAATCCAGTACCAAGTTTTCTAACAGCTTTGCTCTACTTCCCACAATTTAAAAATAAAATACTTCAGGGGCGCCTGGGTGGCTCTGTCAGTTATGCATCTGACTCTTGATTTTGGCTCAGGTCATGATGTCAGGATTGTGAGATTGAGTCCCACATCAGGTTCCACGCTAGGCATGGAGCCTGCTTAGGATTCTCTCTCTCCCTCCCCCACTCTTGCTCCCTGTCTCGCAAATAAATAAATCAATCTTTAAAAAATTTTAAAAAATACTTTATTTATTTATTTTTAAAAGATTTTATTTATTAGAGAGAGCAGGAGTGGGGTGATGGGTAGAGGGAGAAGCGGGCTCCCTGACCAGCCGCCAGCAGGGAGCCCAGTGTAGGGCTCGATCCAGGGACTCTGGGATCAGGACCTGAGCTGAAGGTAGACGCTTAACTGAGTCACTTAGGTGCCCTCAAAATAAAATACTTTAGACACATTCTTTCTTTAAAAAAAGATTTATCTATTTATTTCAGACAGATTCTGAAATAAATTTCAGTCAGTAGCCATGGGATTCATCTGGATCACGGTGCTTTGTTGTTTCAGGGTTTATGAAATGCTTCCGCATTGTGAAATTCAATGGGTGGTGGTGGTGGTGGTGGGGTGGATAAGGCAGGTTTTAGACTTGATTCTCTTCAGTGTCTAATTCTTAAAGACTGTAATTCTCCAAGGAGTTTTAGAAGAAGGGTCTTAAATGTCAACATAATAGATCTAGAAATGTAGAATGAGCTAAATTTGGCAACCACATGTCAAACATTTAACAAACAAAATGTGTGTCAAGTCTGGGCTACTCTCTGCTGGGCAGTTTATTGCCTTGTTTCTAGCCTGGCTAATTATAGATTCCCTAAATACCATCCGGACTAACATGGTTTGTGCTTAGAGGTAAGCAGTGTGTACACGCAGTAAGTTGGGGAACTTTCCAAGTAGGGTGAATGATGTGTGGGCAAAGCACCCTGGGGCTTTTTGCAGGGCAATCAGTAGAATCTCTGTCACAGACATGTGAGCATTAGGCATGTGGGACATCTGCGTTTTAGAGGACTAGTTCTGAAAGGAGAGCGCATAGGAGTCTGACCAAAGCTAAGTCATTTGAGAGAAGGAGGGGATGGGGAGGGAACAGCTCTAAGGTGTGTGGCTGGTTTCTTTAGCACAAATGTATATGAAATGGGCGATATGTGTTAGAGACAGTTCTAGGTGAGGGGAAGACAAAGAAGGATAAAGAATCAAACAAGGCAGGGTTGCTGACCTCAAGAAGTTCACGGTTTGATGGGCGTGGTGGCATCAAAGCAGATCACTGTAACAGTGAATGAACTGTATCAAGAAGGACACTCCAAAATATTCTGGTGGCACAGAGATCCTGCCTGCACCACATCTGTCCATTCTCTGAGCCTAAAACTGAGCAGGTAGGATAAAGCCTCTGGCTCGTGGGGTATTTCCAGTTCTCTTACCTACAACCTGTTACTCCCTGTGATCAGTGATTTTAGGGCTCTACGGCTTGAGGCTGAAGTTCATCCTTCATCTCTTCAGTGTTGTTTCCTCCTCTTGAGAGTCTTACATGTTCCCATGGCTTTAAACTCCATGTAGGTGTCTCCAAAAACATGCATTTAACCTTGACTTCCATGACCTTCAGACCTACAGTTTGGTCTTCCTGCTGGCTGTCTCCATCACGATCTCTCATATATCTTGCAAGATCAATATGTCATAGCAAAGTGGCGTGAAAAAGCAGATTGTTGTTTTTTTCTCTATTAGTGAAGTAAAATATGCTGAATGTAGCAAAATTGTAAAGTAGAAAACGACAGTAACAACAACAGAGGAATACAGAGAACATCCATAATCATCCTTTTTAAAAAAAATTTTTTTAAAATTAACATATAATGTATTATTTGCCCCAGGGGTACAGCTCTGTGAATCATCAGGCTTACACACTTCCCAGCACTCACCATAGCACATACCCTCCCCAATGCACAATCATCCCTCTTAATGATAAGTAGTAAAGGACGATATTTTGTAAGTCTAAACTAGGCATCTTTCCCCATTCGCTGGACTTGGTATATACCTTTCCCATAGTCACTTGGACTTGAAACTTCTGCCATATTTTCTTCTTTGACCCTCCAACTCAGATAGTGATTATGCTTCTCTTGCCACTGCTGTAGACCAAGGGCAGCGCTATTATTACTTCCCTGTTTTTGTTCTGTAATAGCTCTCTGACTATTCTAGTCTCTTCTTCCTTCAGTTGTTAAGGTCAAGTTCATCTTTCTGGAACATTGCTTTGGTGGCTCCCCATTGCCTATAGATTATGCATGTCATGAAATAAGAAATTAAAATACTAGAGATGAGGTGATAGGAAGGCTGATAGCAAAAAAGAGGACAGATTTCGAGTCACAGAACCGTTGAGGGAAGAGTGGGTGAGGTCCCAGCAGGTCAAGAGGAAACCCAGGATCCATGTCGTTGTGGCTTATTATGAATACAGCTATTGTCTTTGAGGGTTGAAGCAGTACTTAAATGTTTGTTTTTGTTTTATTATACTGAATTTTATTCACAAAGTCATTTTAAAATTTGAGCATTTGAGAGGTGTAAGATTTTGCCTGGGAAAATTTATTCATTCTCTTGGTGAGCAGAGGGACTTAGGGATAAACAAAGTGGATCAGTTTTTGCAATTATGGAATATGATAGTCTGGTGGGACATAAAGCAGAGAGATAACTATTTGATCACTGTTTTGATGAGTGTTCTGAAGGGGAAGTGTTAAAAAAAAGTCAAAACAGGACACCTACCCTAGCTGTGGCGTGAAGGTGAGGAGACGGGGTGTGGTCAGTGGTAATCTGGCATCGCTACAGGTTACAACATGGGAGGAGGGCTTGGCGAGGGAGCAGCACACCAGCCATGAAAGGACATATATGCTAAGCCAGAGGTCAAAGGTAATCTCTTACATTGATCAATTTGCCAAGGCAGTTTTTGCAATTTAAACACCACACTGCTTGTGACAAATAGGTCATTATTTCTAATTTTGGAGGTGAGGAAACTGGACCAAGCCTAAGTAGAACATGACGCCTGGCCCACAGTGGCTGCTCAGTGACAGTGGTTGGATACTGGAGTCATCGCTCACCTGAAGAGTTTTTGAGAGTAGTTGCTTTGTAAAAAGGCTTAGAGCCCTTTCTCTCCATCTTCTTATGATTCACTCTGGGGAATCCTGCAAAGCTTTCAAGTCATTAAGAACCACCCTGCCCCTGCCCCTCTTTACTTTTCTTTCTTTCTCTCGATTCTGAGATGGAGACTCCCAGAGGGGTATGCTGGCCCTGCTTCTCCTGGGGGTGGAAGTCATGTTTATTCCATCAAGGCAAGATCCTCATCTTCTAGGTTGGTGTACTAGAGTAGTGTCTGACTTGGCAAGGTCAAGACTAACTGTAGCCTGGGTACTGAGTTCCACTATTTTTTTTTTCAGCTGTTTGAAAATTTAATAAAGAAAAAATATGATCTTAAATTACTCTTTGAAAATAACTCAGGTTTTAACTTCCAGCATTCCCCACTCCTTTTAGTTTCTTACTCGCAGGTATTCATCAAATTCTATCTCTTCTGTCTTGAAAACTAACTCTGTGTTATCCCTCTGTGGTGGCCTGTGTCTTCACGACTCATCAGGACCACTGTAGCAGCTTCCTAACACCCATCCCTTCCTCAATCTCCCTCCCACCCCACCCCCCGCCGCCATCGGTTTGTAGTCCGCAGAGGTGAGAGTTTTGAGCATGGCTTCATTCTCCAATCAGAAATTGTCCTGTTTGGCATTCTTTGGTGGATCACCATCACTTTCAGAATTAGAGGCTAAACTTTTTTACCGTGAAGTTTGAGGTCACCCATTCCAGTCTCATCTCTCATACCTTGGACTCTTGACCATTACAGATCTCTTTCGGTGGCTTCACCCCCTCTGTGCTATGGCTCATATGATTGTCGCTGGCTAAATATACTTTACTCTTTTTCACTTAGATAACTCCTATGGATTCTTGGTCACTCAGCCCATCTCACCTCCTTTAAGAAATGTCTGTTGAGCTCATGTGCCCATGGGAGGCACTGTTTCTCTGTTCCGGTAATAACTATGCTTGTCCCGGATTAGAAGCCACCTACTACTCTACTGGAATGTCTTTCCAATCTATAACCCGAGCTCCCAGCATTGTTCTTGGTAGTTAGCAGGGCCTCAAGTGTTTGTTCATTCAAGTTTTCTAGTCAACTATTTCATCATGATTTCAATTCCCAGGTATATCATTGACCTAAAAATTTCTTCATTAAAACAAAACAAAAAACCCCTTTAATTTGTTTATACTTGAAAGATTTCATAATTTTATGAATATTAATATATTAAGAATGTAGACACTATAAATCTGATAAATATGGCAGTCACTTTTCTGAAAGTAGCATTCTGTTTCATTTTTTCATCATAAAAACTGGGGAGTGACCTTAAAGACCATTCTTAAAAGCCGCACTTCATCATTTAACCACGTCTTTATAATTTGGAATGAAGTGCCATTCATTTGAAGGTCAAGTGGCAAAACTATTGTAATGATTTTTTTGGCACATTAGAAGAAGTAATAATTTTGAAGGGTAATTTTCACAGAGTTAAGATCTTGAGGGCTCATCAAACCCAACCTTTCCTTTTATAGAAGAGAAAACAATGCTCTGAGAGAGGGTTTGCCTTCGTTTCTCAGTCTTTTAGAGCTAGTTAATAGTAAAACCAGAACTAGAATGCAGGTATCTCTGGGTTATTAATGATGAAATTTGAAGAATTAAAATCTGATTTTTTAACACTAGATGTTTTGGTGTAGTCTTAAGCACTGAAACACAAAACTACTTGAATTTTATGGGCACCCAGCCCTCGGAAATTTATGCAATGCAGAAGACAGGGTGATGAGATTGGGAATACCCAGAGACTTCCAAGTCTGGCTCAAATAACATCCCTGATATTATTTTCCTCTGCTCTCCATTATGAGGCTGAAAATTTGGCCATTTGAACCTCTTGCTTCCTTGCTCACACCCCGTGTTTGTTGCCTCTATGCCCTTGCTCCTTCTCTTCTTGCTGGTTCACATACCCTTCCCTTTATTTCCACATATCCAAATCTTATCTAATGTTTAAGATTCATCTAGAAGGAAAAAAAAAAAAGATTCATCTAGAAGGGCAACTCCTCTGCAGACTTCCCTAATTCTCTCATTCTTCTCTTGAATCTCCTGCAACCTTTTTTTTTTCTCCCTGTAGCACTTCTTCCTTTAGCCTTGTATTAAGAGTTATTTCCCACCTTTCCCATATCCTTGGTGTGCTTTAGCAGACCTTGCCACGGTTGTGACATGTTTTAATGAAATGTCTGTGAAGTCAGCAAAGAGAGAAGAAGAAAGCACTACACTGTGGGGAGAACCAAGCAAGTGTGGGTTTTTTGGGAAGCAAAGGAGAAAGAATTTTAGGAGAGGATGGTCAATAGTTTCAGAGAAATCAGAGTTCTTTCTTTTTGTTCCGAGTCCCTACTTATTGTAGCCTCTTTTAGCCCGATATATTATTATTATTATTATTTTTAAAGATTTAATTTATTTATTTGACAGAGAGAGATCACAAGTAGACAGAGAGTCAGGCAGAGAGAGAAAGAGGGAAGCAGGCTCCCTGCTGAGCAGAGAGCCTTGGGACTCGATCCCAGGACCCTGAGATCATGACCTCAGCCAAAGGCAGTGGCTTAACCCACTGAGCCACCCAGGCACCCGTAGCCTGATATATTATTAACCTTTCTTCCTCATCAGCCTTGCACAAAACTGTTCTTTCAAGAAAAGTGATGACAAACTTATCTTCTTATGTAGCCCCTCAGCCTAATGTGGACAAAGAGAATATCCATAGTGAGAGGGATCCACGCAATTTGCAGTCTAATTTCACGCAAAATTTAAAGGAAATTGACAAATTATTTGTTGGGAAGACTATTTTTCCCTACAATGTAATGTGTTATTAAGAGCCAACATTAGGGCACGTAGGTGGCTCAGTGGGTTAAGCCTCTTCTTTCGGCTCAGGTCATGGTCTCAGGGTCCTGGGATCGAGCCCCGCATCGGGCTCTCTGCTCAGTGGGGAGCCTGCTTTCCCCCTCCCCTCCCTACCTGCCTCTCTGCCTACTTGTTTTCTCTCTCTCTTTCTCTCTCTGTGTCAAATAAATAAATAAAATCTTAAAAAAAAAAAAGCACCAACATTTATGGAGTGTCGGGCATGGTACTGTGTATGTGTTTTGTTTTGTTACAATATTTTATTATTTATTTATTTATTTATTTATTTGACAGATAGAGAGAGAGACATTGTGAGAGAGGGAACACAAGCAGGAAAAGTAGTAAAGGGAAAAGCAGGCTTCCCCCTGAGCAGGGAGCCTGATGCAGGGCTGGATCCTGGGATGGAGTCAAAGGCAGATACTTAATGACTGAGCCACCCAGGCACCCAGTACTAAGTGTTTTTATATATCCTTTCATTTATTGCTCACAGTGAGTGGATCTGGTAGGTCCTGTCACTAGCGCCATCACAGAGTCGAGAGAACTATGCTTAGACAAGCCAGAAAACAACATAGTCAAGGAAGAAAAAAAAAAAACACAGAAAACTTTTTAAAAGTCATACAGGTCGTGAGGGATGGTGCTGGGTAGGAACAGAGATGTTTTCTGTTCGCTGTTTACTGTTTTCTGACTACTCCGTTCTACTGTTTCCTGAGTGTGATACAACAGTGCAGTCATTTTCCCATTCCAGAGATTAAGTGGCATTTAGAAGATGCACATTATTTATTTTAAAAGAAAAATTATGTTTTGAATCTTGATATTTTTAGATAGAGCTAAGAATTAAATGAGCTGAATTCTTTGCACACATCACTGCTGAGACCATGGGGTTGGCTTGGCTTAATAACAACCATCTTTTTTTTTTTTTAATAAAGATTTTATGTATTTATTTGAGAGAAAGAGAGCATGAGCCTGGGCAGGGGTGGTGGCCGGAGGAAAGGGAGCGAGAGAAACAGACTCCTTTCTGAGCTCCCTTTCCTTCTGCCACTACCCCTGCCCAGGTTCCCACTCTCTCTCTCAAATAAATACATAAAATCTTTATTTAAAAAAGTAACAATTGGTTTTTCAGGTATCCAGAAACAATAACATCATAGAAAGGAAGGAATTAAATCCTGTATTTATATTTCAATTTTAGGCTGTGTATGGGGTGGGGGAGAGAAACAGAGACAGAGAGAGACAATTAATACCCCAGTTTCCCAGATTTTTTGGTCAGAATTTATTTTGACTGAGGTCTGACACTTTTCAGCTTAGATGAGATAATTCACTTGAGTGGAGATCCTAACCTGAACCGAAGGCAGACTCTTAACTGACTGAGCCACCCGGGCTTCCCCTCTCCCACCAAGCTCAATTTATTAAGTAGCTAGCACCAAATAATTGAATAAGTATTTTGTTCTAACAACTTAGTAGCCATTTGAAAAAAGTTGGAACACAAATTTAAAAGATTTTGAATTTCGTTTTTAATAACTAGAATTATTTACTGTTGGTATATGTGCGCCTTTGGGCCATGGGATAGAATTTTGAGTCAGAGTAGATCTCACCCTCCTCGTTTCTTGTTTCACGTCGATTTACACGTGACTCTTGCTTTTTATCACACAAACTATGAAACCCTGTTTCAGAAAGATAGGATCGCGTGAGAAGGAGTGTAGCATGGTCTAAGGTAAAAATTGTGAACTATCTCAAGTTAGCAGTTCCTGAGGTGTTTGACTGAGCTTGAGTACCTCCGTGTTTACCTTGAAATTTTAAGATATCCTGCTTATCCACTTGCACCCCTGTGAGTTCACTGACACGCCCCAGAGCACCTTGGTATGCATTTTGGGAACTACAGCTCTAAAGGAATCTGGAAATTCTTTAAGAGTGAAGCCTTTGTTTATTTATTTATTTGACAGACGGAGATCACAAGTAGGCAGAGAGACAGGCAGAGAGAGAGAGAGAGAGAAGCAGGCTTCCCGCTGAGCAGAGAGCCCAATGAGGGGCTCGATCCCAGGACCCTGGGATCATGACCTGAGCCGAAGGCAGAGGCTTAACCCACTGAGCCACCCAGGTGCCCCAAGAGTGAAACCTTTAGAGTCTAGTCCTGAGTCCTAGACTTGTGAGTTACTTGTAAAAGTGTTAGAAATCCTGACTTTTTACTGTCTTGTGAGTTACTTATAAAAGGATCTTTAAAGGTTACTTAGAGATGATGTCTCAAATGCTAAGTAATTCAAACATACCTTTTTCTTAACACATTTGAGCTTATAGTTCAGTGGAGGTATTTTTAGGTTGTTTATTAGGTATTTGTTTAAGTTGTAGTTAAATTAACAACATGGGATGCTGATTGTTTTATCTTGATTCATGCCAACCTTTCATCTGTGACTTGGTTTCATTCCCTCCCACTATCCAGTATTTGACATTACATTATTCTCTATTCAAGTGAATTATTTCATCTAAGCTGAGTAGTGTCAGATCTCAGTCAAAATAAATTCTGACAAAAAAGTCTGGGAAACTGGGGTATTAATTGTCTCTCTGTCTCTGTTTCTCTCCCCCCACCCCATACACTGCCTAAAATTTAAATATAAATATAGAATTTAATTGGAATATTTTGA
Organism: Mellivora capensis; assembly: GCA_004024625.1. Taxonomy (NCBI): domain Eukaryota; kingdom Metazoa; phylum Chordata; class Mammalia; order Carnivora; family Mustelidae; genus Mellivora; species Mellivora capensis. The sequence goes on from PISX010014371.1 coordinate 39,673, forward strand.
AATTTATTTTTAAAATAGGTCACTACAATTCACCCACCCTTATGGACACCTGAAAAACCAATTGTTATTTTTTATGTCATCTCACTCTTGCACACTTTACTTAATTCAGTATAGTGCCTCTAGCTTTACCATCTTGTTGAACAGAGGTAAGATTTTCTATAAGAGATGACAGTCAGTAGTGAGGTGAAATGAGGAAACTGAAGAAGTTATAGAAAGAGCTTGGGTGGTTCTGAATTGGGGACAGATTTTATTCAAAGTGAATCTTAAGAGTGAGCAGGAGTTTAAGTAGGCATAGCAAATAAGTGGGTGGGATCAAGATCTTGCTTTATTCGGTTCACTCCTCTCCCTGGGGTGCCCCCTCCCCAGTAAGAAATCACTGGGAGCCCAGATAGTAAAGTAAATGAACTCTTTTCTCTACCTGGCAAACTCTCGCTCATATTTTGATGAATTTCTCTCTGAAAAATCTTTTTCCAGTTTAGGACCACCCAAGCTACTGGTCCTTGCTTCCCTAGGAAATGGGAGCACAGCTTCCCCATAATCCTGGCTCACATTTTGTTTCTTTATAAAACTCTACTGATAGTTAGGTGGATCTACTGGAACAGGCCCAGTGTGCTAAAGAGTATTTTGATGCAAAAATGAACAAATATGGGATCCTAAGTAACCATTTGTAAGAGGCTACGAGAGCCATAAGAAAAACAGATCAGTAGCAACAATTTCTTTAAAATAAAGTCATATCAATTTCATTAAATTCTAAATATTTTGTTGGAGTTATTTTTATAAAATGGATATAATTACACACATTTAAATTTAAGGCAGTGTTCTGTGATATGTGACAATGCAAAAGAAATGGCATGTGAGTAAATTATTTTGCCCTTAAAATTGGGTATTTGGTACTACTCAGCTCAAGTGAATTAACTCCTAAATGTTACTCATATGATGTGGACATTGTAACTCTAAATGCTCTGAGTTTTCAAGATATTCCACTATGTCTTGTTAGAGATCTTCCAATTTTTTTTTTAAAGATTTTATTTGTTTATTTGACTGACAAAAATCACAAGTAGGCAGAGAGACAGGCAGATAGAGAGGGGGAAGCAGGCTCCCTGTTGAGCAGAGAGCCTGATGCGGGGCTTGATCCCAGGACCCCGAGATCATGACCCAAGCCGAAGGCAGAGGCTTTAATCCACTGAGCCACCCAGCTGCCCCAGAGATCTTCCAAATTTTAAAAAAGATTTATTTATTTATTTGAGAGAGAGCAAGAGGGCATGTGTGAGTGGGTTGAGGGGCGGAGGGAGAGAATCTCAAGCAGACACCTCATTGAACTCAGATCCCGGCACAGGGTCTATTCCATTACCCATGAGATCATGACCTGGGTCATAACCAAGAGTTGGAGGTTTAACTGACTGAGCCACCCAGGCACCCCGAGAGATCTTCCTATTTATAACTGTTGGCAAATTGTTCAAATTGCCTTAAATCTTGCATGGGTCACAGAACATGTCAGCAGCCCAACCAACCTCCAGTTTGTGGCATCTTCTGTAAACAGTAGTGGATCCCTGAAAGTGTTTAATTAGGGAAATGATCAGGTGAATTTGGCAGAGGCGTATGGAAATTAAAGTACCAGTTCAATCTCCAGTGCTGGCCGCCCCCTGGAACTTCAGCCTTGTGTACACAGCTGCCTCCTCACCATCTCAGACTAACAGACATCTCAGACTTAACATATCAGAATCCTGATCTACTCCCACAAGACCTGCACCTCCAAAAGTCTTCTCCATCTCAGCTAATAGCAGCTCTGTACTTTTGATCTTTGAAGCCAAAAGTTCTGGAGTCCTGCTCTAATCATTTCATATATAATGTGTCCACGAGCATCTCGATCTCCAGATATATTTAGGAAGAAACCCATCTTTACCAGAGTTCACCATCACCACATCAGTCCATGTCATTCTCTCTTGCCGGGATGATTGTCTCCCCACTTCCAACCTTGACTCCTATGGGTCATTCCTTAATGTAGCAGCCACGGTGTCCATTTCATTCATGTTTCTCATCTGCTCCTCCAGGACTCCTTCTGTCCTCAGTGCTTTTCTCTCTCCTGCAGAATAAAAGGCAGCTTTCCTATGATGGCCTGAAATTGGCTCCAGCCTGGACCCCGAGATCTGCCTGCCTCACTGCATGTTCCTCTTCCTCTTGTTCCGTCCTCTCCAGATAGACGCCTTGCTCTTCTCTAAACACTTGCCAGACACATTTGTGCTTCGGAGTCTTTCTTTCTTGGTGTTGTTCTTTCAAAAACTCACTTCTAAATATCCATACAGCTTTCTCCTTTACCTCTTTTGGGTCTTTACATAAGTGACCACTTCCCCGTGGACCTTCACTATCCATCCTGCTTAACTTGGCCCTCAACCCCACATACCATTTTCTACTTTCCTACTTTATTTTCCTCCCTACCACTTTACCAGCTAATGTAGTGTTATGTGTACCTTACAAGCTTTTTATCTTTTCCACTAGAACATGAGATGCATTAGAATAAGGACCTCTGATTCTTTTTGCTCATTTTTCCTCTAGATCCTTGTCCCAAGATCCATACATACTTTTGGTTTCATCCTCCTGCTTTTCATACTATTATTCCCTGGAAACAAAGAGAGTATCTTGATACTTTTAGCTTTATGCATTGTGCATAACCCAAAACTTATGTTATTTTGAATAGAGTAAATTGATTCTAAGGGATTATTTCTTTCTTTCTTTTTTTTTTTTAAAGATTTTATTTATTTATTTGACAGAGAGAGATCACAGTAGACAGAGAGGCAGGCAGAGAGAGAGAGAGAGGGAAGCAGGCTCCCCGCTGAGCAGAGAACCGGGATCTGAACTCGATCCCAGGACCCTGAGATCATGACCTGAGCTGAAGGCAGCAGCCTAACCCACTGAGCCACCCAGGTGCCCCTAAGGGATTATTTCTTAAGAAGATGAGAATGATCACAAAAACATAACATTCCAGTGTGAAACTTGTTGCAACAGATATATGCATAACCCTGTTAGCATAATGTTAATTTCCTCCACTATTGATTACTTATTGGAAGTGAGAGTATAATATAGAGTAAGTGCATTAGTATGTAACACTAGTTCATGAACACTTGGTGACGTATTTTAGAGGAAGAAATAACTTTAATTTCAGCTTATTTCTACAGTAGTATCTTGAGTTTTTACTATATCATACAAGTATAGAATAGGCCTCAGATTTGCAACGTTAAATTATGATCAGGGCACCTAGGTGCCTCAGTTAGTTAAGCATCTGACTCTTTTTTTTTTTTTTTAAATTTAAGATTTTATTTATTTATTTGAGAGAGAGAGCACGCATGTGTGCCTGAGTAGAGGGGAGGGGCAGAGTGAGATGGAGAAGCAGACTCCCCACTGAAGAGGGAGCCTGATGTGGGACTCAATTCCAGGATCCTGGGATCATGACTTGAGGCCAAGGCAAATGCTCAACTGACTGAACCACCCAGGCACTCCATCTGACTCTCGATTTTGGTTCAGGTCATGATCTCAGGTCATGACTTTGTCAGGCTCTGCACTGAGTGGAGCCAGCTTAAGATTTTCTCTCTCCTTTTCCCTCTGCCTGCCCCCCAACCCCCTGCTCATGCTGTCTCTTAAAAAAAAAAATATATATATATTATTATATATTATTATTTATTTATTTTTATTTTTATTTTTTATTTTTATTTTATTTTTTATTTATATTATTTATATTTTATTATTTATTATTATTATTATTTATTATTATTATTATTATATATATAAAATGACATTTCATTTCAGGGCACAATTGTAGGATGCATTTGTTTTCACTGAACGGAGTGGGAGGAAAGATGAGGAAGGAATTCAGGCTTTGGGAACAGAGGTATAAAAAGGCAAGAAAATCTGAGGCAATAATGGAGGGTGTGTTTAGAGAGAATACTCCCTTGTGGCATGGCCATGGAGCTTGTTGAAGGAAGTGACAAGAGGAGTTTGGAAAGGTGGTTGGAGCCAAAGTCTCCTTCTGCACTGTTAATAATGAAGGTGTCTGTTTCTTTTTTTATTCTTTTATTTTTTTTTAAATTTATTTATTTGTTTGACAGAGATCACAAGTAGGCAGAGAGGCAGGCAGAGAGAGAAGGGGGAAGCAGGCTCCCTGCTGAGCAGAGAGCCTGATGGCGGGGCTCCATTCCAGGACCCTGAGATCATGACCTGAGCCGAAGGCAGACACTTAACCCATTGAGCCACCCAGGTGCCCCAAAGGTCTCTGTTTCTTTTCTTTTTTTTTTTTTTTTAAAGATTTTATTTATTTACTTGACAGAGAGAGAGCACAGCAGACAGAGAGGCAGGCAGAGAGAGAGGGAAGCAGGCTCCCTGCCGAGCAGAGAGCCCGATGCGGGACTCGATCCCAGGACCCTGAGACCATGACCCAAGCCGAAGGCAGCGGCTTAACCCACTGAGCCACCCAGGCGCCCCAAAGGTGTCTGTTTCTAAGCATGTGTCACTGAAGGGCTAAGGCAGTGGAGCATACAGGTAATGTTTACCTTTTGAACGTGGATTCTGATAGAAATAGAGTTTAAAGACTTCACCTAGGGAGGTCTTAAAAACAGCTTCCTGGACCCCACACAAAACTAGCAGGGTAAGAATCTCTGAAGAGCAGGGCCCAGGAATGAGTATTCTCTAAATACCTAAGAGGATTTTTTTTTTTTGCTTTATTGAGATATAATTGGTATATAACATTGTGTAGATTAACACTGTACAGCATGATGGTTTAATATACTTATATATTTTCAAATGATTACCACATTAAGATGAACACCTTCATCACTTCACATAATTACCATTTTTTTGGTATGTGGTGAGAATACTTAAGAGCTACTCTCTTAGTAACTTGCAGTATATAATACAGTATTTTTAACTATAATCACCATACTGTACATTAGATCTCTTAGAACTTATTTATCTTATAACTGGAAGCTTATACCTTTTGGCCAACATTTCCCTATATCTTCTACTCCCCGTCCTGGCAATCACCTTTCTACTCTCTGTTCTATAAGTTTGGCTTTTTTTTTTTTTTTTTAAAGAGAGAAAGAGACAGACAGAGCACATGAGTGGTGGGGGGTAGGCGAGGAGAGGCAGAAGGAGAGGGAGAGCGAGAATCCCAAGCAGGCTCCATGCTCATCTCTGAGCCGATCTCCTGACCTGAACTGAAATCAAGAAAAAGATGCTTAAACAACGGAGCCACCCAGGTGCCCCTACCAGTCTGACTTTTTTGGATTCCACATATAAGTGAGATCATTACAGTATTTTATTTCCCTGACTTATTTCTTCTAGTATAATGCTCTTATTGCTTTTGCCCATGTTATTGCAAAAGGCAGGACTTCCTTCCTTTCCATGCTGATAATATCCCACTGCATGTATATACCACATTTCTTTTTTTATTCCTTCACTGATGGACACTTAAGAGGTTTCCATGTCTCAGTCCTTATGAACAATGCTGCAGTGAACATGGGGGTGCAGATAGCTCTTGAAGATAGTGTTTTCATTTCCTCCCAGTGGGCACCAGATGCCCATCTGGTGATCTCTTATACTGCCAAAATGTCTGAAGACCTGTGTTTGTATTTATTTTGAGGGAGAGCAGGAGCAATGAGAGCTGAGATGCTGAGGGCCTCCTTGGGGAGGTGTCAGGGCTCCAGGTGAGGGCTTAAATGGGAGCCTTAGCAGTGCTGATGGTGGGGGGGCGATCAGGACCTGTTTCTAAAACAGAAGCATTGGTAGAATGTTGGAGACCCTTTAGGCAGAGGGGTGAGGAAGGAGTCAGAAGATGACTTGAAGGTAGCACTCAGGGGGGCAGTGTTACTAGTGATGCTGCGCACTGGAGGGAACACCGGATGTAGCAAGTGGAGAGCTAGATGCCTGCATCCGGGGAGGGTGATTGGAAAGGTTGCCAGAGGCAGTAATAAATTTAGTTTCAGGGATCCAAACCACTGTTTTAGCAATGAGGAAAACAGGCTCAGAATGGTGGAGTCACTAATCTGAGCTCGCAGAGCCAGTAGGTTAGTGGTGGAGTGGCAAAAAGAATGTGCCCAGGTTAACAGAACATCCAGGTTGCTTCCTCCCATTGTTTCTATGTCTGTGTAGAAGATTCCTGGCTTGGCTGTGCCCACTGAGAGTATCTCTAGAGTATTAATTACCAAGAGAAAATACCATTAAATACACATTATGACTCTATTACCTGTGTATATTTTTGGCTGAGTCTGTGACTCCAAACGGACCACTGAAGGCTGTTGGGACAGAGGCCAAGCATTGACTTACTAGGAATATCTTAACTCTAGAAGCAGGAAAGCAGGAAGGGACCTTAGAGGTCAGCTAGAACAAATTCATTTTATAGGTGAGAAAACAGTCTCAAAGAGAGAAATGCATTTGTCTAAGGCTGCACTGGTAACCAGTAATTAAGATTAAGACCCGTTCAGTTTATTGCCTTCTGCAGTAAGATTGTCCAAATGATCACTGCAGCCACCGTGTTGACTCTTGTGGATTCAGTTCATCGTTTTGTCACTGAACTTGTTTGGGAGCCGGACCCTGAATCATGAGTCACGTTGACATGGCCATGGACGTGTGTGCAGAGCCCAAGAGAAACGGGAGCCTGCATGGTGAATTGGGTCATTTTCGGTGCAGGCATCCAATAGGGACACGTCTTAGTTTAGAGTTCCTCAAGGGCAAAAAACTGTATTTGCAGCAGAAAACACAGAGCCTGTGTTAGCTATTCAGTAAATGTGCATTGAATGAGTGCTCTAACCCCACTGGAAATTTTTGAACTGTGTTTTTTTGTTGTTTGTTTGTTTGAAGTAAATTATCTGTGATAAATTCATCAGGTCTCTACGTTGCCCATATGTAGGCACTCATGAAAAGTCACATGGTTCTCATTCTTTTCATAAGAAGCAGCAGAGAGAAAGCTATCAGCTGACAAAGGAAGGATAAAATGTGAGCACTGGAAATGCCTTTGTCTGAATGTGACCTCTTGCCGGAACCCCAGAAATACAAACTTTTCAAATCTGCGGGCTCAGTGACCTCAATTTACAAAGATCACTTTTTTCCCCCTTGTTCCTGATCTGGCACACTTACCCTCACAAACTCACACACAGACACACACAAACACACAGATTGTCCTTTTTGAATTCCTATGAAGGTGTTAAGCCTATACTTTGCTTTTTTGCATGTGTCTTCAAAATGACCCTTTGCCATGTATTGGAACTGTAAAAATCTTACTTCTTGAGGAGCTCCTTACTCTACTATGAAAACTCTGGACAAGTAGATTATTGAGTAACCCATGACTTTGCCTTTCATCTGATTAGTTCCTGCAAGGGATCATAAGACAACTGCCCAAAGCCCAGAGGCTTTTGGAATCCTGAATGATCACAGAGGGCTTTTGTCCCCCCCTCTCTTCTTGAAACGTCATGGCCATCCTGAGCAGTATCAAAGGGGATCACTGTTTGTGTTAGGAACTAAAAAAGGAAGGGAAATAAAGGAAATCTAAAACTCATTTGGGAGAAATGAAAGTTCAACTGCGGGTTGTGTGTCATATGAAGAGTATTAAGCCACTTTCTTTCATCGGCTAGATTGTGGGGGACAAAGAAAGGCTTCTGTGGTAAAAAACCATGCAAGAAATGTTTTAGGGTTGTCATGTGCTGGCCCTTACAGAATGCTCTTCTTTCCACTGATACATGTGTGAACACCAACACTCGCCCACTAGGACCACTAAGACGGAACCTTGACCTGCATCCATTTTCACTCAGTGCTCATGGATCATGTCCTCAAAATCTGCAGTGCTCTGCTATGTGCATGCCCATGTGAATATAACAACCTGCAAAGAGTTTTTTGGTGTTTTTTGTTTTGTTTCGTTTTTAAGATTTACTTATTTATTTGACAGAGAGAGCACAAGCAGGGGGAGCTTCAGAGGGAGAGGGAGAAGCAGGCTTCCTGCTGAGCTAGGAGCCCAATGTAGGGCTGGATCTCAGGACCCTGGGATTATGAACTGGGCTGAAGGCAGACGCTAAACCAACTGAGCCACTCAGGTGCCTGTAAAAGAGTTTGTTAACACGAATTAAAACTCACCACCACAACATCTTGTATTCAGAATTAAGTGTGAAGTGTTCTTCATGATGTTGACCTGGATCTTTTGAGATACCTGCCAATTTTGGCATTTTATTCTTTTTGCTACAAGTTGGCTTATTAAATACACACCTTGCTTTGTTTTAATTTACATAACTTTATTAGATTCTTACCATAAATACATGACTAAATCAGAATAAAAGGCCTTTTTCTGGTCCTACACTTCTGGAGTTTTGGGTTCAAAAAATACAAACCCAGCCTTCATTAAGCACCTGTCTTCAGCTACTAGTAGTGGCTAGAGTTACAAGCAGTAGGATTCATTTCATTTTGTTAATTGATGGAAAGTCCAGTAATTTTTGCCGTAAACCCTGCTCTGGATCTGATTTCACTACCTACGTCCTATTGTCTTTCATAATTTTTAACATGCTGAAGAAAGGCGTGGAAACCTCAAGGACCAGTTAGTTCTAAGGCCCCATACTGGGTACTTTCTAAATGTTCATTCATTTCATCCACGTGATAGCCCTGTGAGGTACACATTATTGCTGCCATTTTGTGGATGAGGAAGACTAACCTTAGAGTGTTTAACAAAATGGCCAACATCCACTTAAAAAATTAAGAATCAGAGCAAAAGTGACTCTAGCTGAATGGTCTGAATAAGACCAGTGCCTGCATGCCTGTCTTTCTCTCTCTCTCTTTCTCTGTCAGAGGGCTTTTCTCACCCAATAGATTGTAGAGTACTTAAGGCCATCTGGTTTACTGTTGTATTCCAAGCATGTAGTCTGGATAGAAATATCTGTTATCTGTTCAGTGGAGTTGAGTGGGACACTCTTGGCACAAAAGCCTGGAGGAGAGGTAGTCTAAGACTAATGGTTTGGTAGTTGAGAGGATTCAATGTAGGCAAGTGACTATGGGCTCTCGTTAAAGAGTTCAGATTTGAATTCCAACTTCCGAAGCTCACCATCTGTATAATTTGCACAAGTTACTTAGGCTCTTGAGGTCTCAACGTTCTCACTGTAAAATGGTGATAGTAATCGGACCTTCATGATTATGTATGAAAGCTGCATTTCTGACGGTTTGTAAATAGAATTAAATGCTAGCTCCTACTATCCTAATCAGATTGACTGTGGGTGCCTTTTAACATACTACATAGTTTAGTTATGTTTATTATGTTTATCATTTATACTCTATAACCCCACTAAAATGTAAGCTCCACGATGACAGGGATTTTCATGTTTTAATTGTTATATCCCAAGTGCTTAGAGTAGTTTTGTCCAGTAGAACATACAGGGGTAATGGAAATATGATATATTGGTGTCGTCTGATCCTGTTGCCACTGGCCATACGTGGTTACTACACACACAAAAAAATTTTTTTTTTAATTTACTACACACTTGAAATGTAGGTAGCTAGTGTAACTGAAGAACTGAATTTTAAAGTCTATTTAATTTTAATTAATTTAAACCTAAGTAGCTGTGTGTGGCCAGTGGCATGCTCTGCTAGCACAGTTCTAGAACATTATATGGTATAAAGAAGTTTTAGTAAATAAATACTTATTAAATGATTGAATCCCTTCTGGACTCAAAGGTCAAAAACAAAGGTATGCGACTGTGTATTGAGCTGACTCTGTACAGTGAAGCACTGAAGCGCTTTCCTGAGTGGTCTGCTCATCCTGGAGGCCTCCTGAGACTCCAAGATGTGCTTCTGTTTACAATTGTAATAAGGCTTTGACTTCTGTTTCTTTTTGGTGATAGGTCAAGAAAGATTTGGAAACATGACAAGGGTCTATTACCGAGAAGCGATGGGTGCGTTTATTGTCTTCGATGTCACCAGGCCAGCCACCTTTGAAGCAGTGACAAAGTGGAAGAATGATTTGGACTCAAAGTTGAGTCTCCCTAATGGCAAACCAGTTTCAGTGGTTTTGTTGGCCAACAAGTGTGACCAGGGGAAGGACGTGCTCATGAACAATGGCCTCAAGATGGACCAGTTCTGCAAGGAGCATGGTTTCGTAGGATGGTTTGAAACATCAGCAAAGGTAATGTGACCTTAAAGGAGAAAGGTATTAGGCAAGATGCACAAAGAAAATAATCATGTAATCATTGTCATCATCATCATGATATTAAAATGTGTTTGTCTAGTGATTTGTGGTTCCCAAATTGCTTGAAGCTCTTTCTCATCACAAGGGGATGAGTGGGCAGGGCAGAAATTACTATCCACAATTTAAGATGTATTTTCCTAAGAGAGTAAAAAGCGACTTGTACATGGTCTCAGTGATAATGGTTAATAACTGTGTTTGTTTATCAAGCGCTTACTATATGTCAGGCATGTTTTATATGCATTTTCTCCTTTAGTCCTCACACAATCCTATTAGGTAAGTAAGATTTTAGAGTCAATGAAAGAAATGGGTCTCGCATTCAATGTCACTGCCTTATCTATGTATTAATTAATTTACTCCATCAATATTTAATGTGTTCTTCTGCATGTGGGAATTGTGCTTTGCCCCCAAAATGAAAAGGTGGCAAGAATGTGGAACTATCACATTGGGAATACTGGAATAGTAGAATTAGAGAGTAGGCAGCAAGGGTAACTGTGAAGAACACCATGTTGTTTGGCACTTTTCACTTTTCTGGTGGGCAGAGGAGTAGCAGGGCATGGGGCAAAATCGAGGCGGGAAGATGAAGAACCCAGTGTGGCATGATAAGGACATTATTCTTCCCATTCTGCCCCATGCTGCTATCTCATTTGTCAGAGGCATGGTTTTTGCTCTGCTCCCTTTTGTTTCTGCCTATATTTTTATCTCAGAGAGAGAAGAAAAAAGCTTATATGGTAAAATTTGAAAGTTAAAAAAAGCATAAATTAAAAAAAATAAATGTTCCACTGTATTTTTCTATTTCCTGTGTGCATATATTTTACGTTCATATATTTTTAATATATACATATATGAAATAAAATATAAATATAAAATATATGAAACAATTTATGTTATATATTTATAAATGAATTGTATATTAAAATCTATATTGTATATTTATGTAATATGTATCTATTTGCATATAAATTATATATTTTACATTATTAGGAATGTATTCTGCATAGTTTTATTTTTTTAATTTTTTTAAAAGATTTTATTTATTTATTTGACAGACAGAGATCACAGTAGGCAGAGAGGCAGGCAGAGAGAGAGAGAGAGGAAGCAGGCTCCCTGCTGAGCAGAGAGCCTGATGCGGGACTCGATCCCAGGACCCTGAGATCATGACCTGAGCCGAAGGCAGAGGCTTAACCCACTGAGCCGCCCAGGTGCCCCTCTGCATAATTTTAGATCATAATTTTCCCATTTTTATTTATTTGTGGAAAACATTAAAGACAGAGCACAGACACTGTGCTAGTTGCTTGGGATTCAGCTGTGAAAAAGATAGGCATTGTCTCTCTACTTAAGGAAATCACACGAAGGCCTTATTGTAGACATTTAAGCAATCATTAGAGAATGGTTTGAAAATATAATGTGAATGGACGTCATTCAAATAGTCTGAGGAGGAGTCTCTGACCCGTTCTATGCTGGAGAGCAGGATGGTCAGATTTTCTCTAGGGACTAGGGAAAGCTAGGAGGCAGAGTAACACGGTAGTCACTACATTCCTATGGGAAATGGCGAGGCTTTGAATGAGGGTAAATGCTGTAGGGATTGGAAAGAAAAACCTGATTTGAGACTCTCACTGAAGTTTATTTTTTTTTAAAGGTAATTATTTATTCAAGAGAGAGAGAGTAAGCACAAGCATGGGGAGGGGCAGAGGGAGAAGGAGAAGCAGGCTTTCTGCTGCGTGGAGAGCCCAACATGGGGCTCGATCCCAGGACCCTGGGATTAGGACCTGAGCCAAAGGCAGACACTCAACCGACTGAGCCACCCAGCTGTCCCTCGCTGAAGTTTAAACACCAGTGGGGATTAAGCAACTGCATGGGTTGGGGGATAATAGAGATGGAGAAGAGGGTGGTGGTGCCACTTTCTCGGTCATAGTTGGGAGGCTCTTTTGTTCCAGCTGCATGACCTGGACGGTCTCAGTGTCTGCCTTCTGTCCCAGTGATATCTGTGAGCTGGCCTGTGTATGGAAGTTGCTACTTCCAGAAGTTCCAGGGGTTTTTGCCTTCCTCCTTAGAGCCATGGTGCACTTTTAGTATGCTTTTCTCCTCTCTTCCAAAACCCTTCTTTCCCCCTATTTCTTAGGATTGTTCCTTTGATTCACGACAGGGTGTCCATCACTTACTGTTGTCTTTCTACTTTTCTTGTCAGTGAACCCTTTTGGTTTGTTTGTTTGAGAGATGATTCCTATAAAGAGAAAAATGTAGAGCAAAACTCAAAGGTCTGATGAGGTTACAGAAATTTGAGAAATAGGACTTCTTTTTTTTTTTAAATGCAGGGCTTGAACTCATGGCCCTGAGATCAAGACCTGAACAGAGATCAGAAGTCGGACGCTCAACCGAGCCACCCAGGTGCCCCAGAAATATGACATTTTTTATAGTTTGATTTTGGATGTTAGTCTGGCTTTTTTCATTTTACATGGCAAAATTGCATGTGAATTTACCTATTCTCCTTATTCCTTAGCTTCATGCTCAATTTCTTTCTATGGCTCCTGCATATTCCTTCAAATTCCTTTCTTTCAAAAGAATTGCTCTCCTTCGAGAATTCCTTCCCTCAATAGATTACTTTCCATCTGAAGGGCAACCTGGAATGAATGATTCATATCTCTATGGTGAGGGAGTCTTCCATCACTCATTCATTGATTCATTCATTCAACAAATGTTACTGAACAGCTGTTATGTACCAAGCCTGGGAATATAGAAATGTATAAAACAGAATCCTGACCTTGTGGATAATGATAACAAACAATAAAGTATAAGTAAAGTATATAGGGTGTTAGGGGGAAAATGTTAGGAAAAGAAAAAAAAAAAGGAGAAGAAAAGAGAGAAAAAGACTTATGAATTTGCAGGGAGAGCTAGAATTGCTTGTGGACCAAAGAAACTCTTGGATGTTTCCTTTCACCTCACTCTTGACGGTTCTTGTTTGACCATGGCAGTCAAACTCTGCTTAAGAGCATGAGGTTCATTAACTTAAGGCCTGACTGACCCATGGTACTTAGATATGGGATTTTTAATCCTCCAAATCCCTGCCAGTGTAAACTTTAAAGAGAAGCTTTGTACAGAGAGAGGGTGGAGGGATTTCACAAGCCTGAGGTGCGCTGAAATGCTAAAGAGGGTACAAGGCCTCATTGTACTGCGTTCAACATCTTCTTCCCTCCAAACGTACTGCTGTTGAGATTGTCCTGAACGTCTTAATAACGAACGTGTCTCCCCGGTGCCAGGGTAGTATGCAAAGTCAGCATCTCGAATCTCTGGAACAATACTGCAGCGTGGATGCTGGAGTGTCAAACTGCTCCAAACGGCTTTTCTTTCTTTTTTTTTTTTT
>PISX010014372.1:0-10611 GCA_004024625.1 Mellivora capensis
TGGCCATTGCTGCTATAAACATTGGGGTACAGATGGCCCTTCTTTTCACTACATCTGTATCTTTGGGGTAAAAAATAGAGCTTCCCTATGACCCTGCAATTGTGCAACATTAGTAAGCTTCTGATGACTCTTTTACATGGTTTCCAATAGAATCTTTCAATTAACATTTGTTAAAATTCTAGTTCAATGAAATACAGGATGTGCATGAGTAGAGAGTATAGCAGTATGTAATTAAGCTGAATGATATCTACCATTCAAAGAACCAATAGTTTGTACAATTCAATAAAGAAAGAAACATATTCAGGAAATTCAACTCACCTTTCTGGCTATATGACAAAGGAAAGATTGTTGGAGAAAAAATTTGAGGGCCAGATTCTCTGTACACTAAAATCAATGGGAGTTTTATAGTAGGAGTATCTGAGCCAGATTATTTCTCTCCCTGCCAGAGTATAGTTCACAGAGCTCTGCAGCTTTATAATTACCACAAGTATTAAAGCTGGACTGAATTTTTCTTTTTCGGTTTTATCTACAAACACAAAAGGTATGCTGAACTAAAATAATCTTAGTGAGGAATTTGAACGAGCATCTCCAGAATGATTTCTTTAATTTCCGAATCACACTTAGAAAAGTTGTAATGTTCTTTTTCTACATAATGTGAGAATAAAAGGAAGAGATGTATTAACACTAATTCCTAAGACTAGAAAAAATGTTTCCTCTCAATCATTTTGTAGACCATGTGAAAACTGACTAGTTCCCCAACTGTGATGATACTCTATAGACAAATGAATTTTCTTTCACCTTATCCTCTTAATAGTTTATGTAAAACTGATTATATACCAGTGAGTTCTATCATTCTCAGTTTTCCTTTCTTGGGCTAAATCTACTTGGTACAGTGTTGCGGGGGTGGAGAATGCCAGAAGAGGGAAAAAATGAAATAAAAAGTGGGGCAGAGAAAGCAGAAAATAAAAGGATATTGGGTTTCAAGAAAAGGAATAAGAAAAAAACAATACAGACCATATACTATTGTACAACTATCAGCTTCTAGCTAGTGTTCATGAAAGGAAATTGTGTTTCTTCATTCTCTATTGTCTGCACTTCCTTAGAGCTCTCAACTATTAAATCAGTGTTCCACTCCTGGTATCTAAATAATTTTTTATACTTATGATAATCACTCAGGCTCTGAATTTGACCCTCAGACCCAAAGAGAGCTAATTCTTGAAGTCAGCTCATTCTGAATTAAGTAGAGACTTTGAAACAATGGAAAGGCTATGGGTCTGTATGAAGTATCATGTTATTGCACCTTCCCTCTCTGAGATCTGAGCCATTAGCTAACCCATCATCTCTCTTGTTTATAGTCAAGGATAATATGTATGTTTCTGACCTTCAACAGTGCTATGTCCACAATACTCCCACACAAAAAGCATTTCTATAGAAACAAAAAAGAATGAGGAAAATATTTATCACTTATATTGTTTTAGGATTTTTCTTTTCATAAGTTGCTTAAAACAGGCATGCTTGTGGTATAGGAAACAGCTCCTCTAAGGTATAATGAGGTACAAAGTGTACTGTTTATGAAAAAGTGACATACACTTTTTGCTAAACCATAATGCAATTCATCCTTCATTAGATGTGCACACTAAGAACATTTTCCCCCTACTGTGAGCCAACACTTTCCAGAAACTAATCTAGAGAAAGCAAACTGTTTCATGAATGTATCCATGTGTGGAGATACTTGAAAAGGTACTCACATAAGAACTGTTTTGGAGAAAATCTTTGGTCATCCACAACCTCATTGTTTTTTTAATAAAATGAGAGAGAAAGGAAAGTTAGAAGCTTACCTTCCAAAATCATAAAGTGTTATTATTTTGTTCTTAGTTTCCCCAGTTATGGAATCTGGAATTAAAAGTGAGTTTTAATTTATGGAGAAGATGACTTGGAGTGTGCCAATCTAAAAAACACAGGACAAATTCTACAGCTAAAAAGAGATACTAGGAAGGTAATTAGCAACTGCTATATTTGTACATAAAATAACTTTCAGGCATGTGAAAAGTCTTTCTTGGTCCTTCTAATTGTATATTGTAGAAGTGAAAAGCAAAGCCTGTAGAACAGAACTTCTCAATCTAAGTATTGATATTTTGGGACAAGTAATTGTTGTGAGGGGTCTGTCTTGGGTCTTGCAGGATGCTTATCAGCATCCCTGGCCTCTACCACCAGATGCCCCTTGTACTCCTGCTTCCACAGTAGTGACAACCGAAACTATCTTTAGACATTGACAGACATCTCCTGGGGGACAAATTCTTACCCCTACCCATTGAGAACCATCACTTTAGGGTCATTCTAGCCCAATTTCTTTTTTATTTTTTCACTTCTTATGGAGACAATGCAAATAGTTATTATACTTATTTCATGTAGTTCTTGGAAAGATTAAAATATTAAAGTGCTCAGAACATTGTCAGGCACATAGTAAACTTGTGATGAAAATATAGAATTATTATCATAGGCAGAACATTATGAATGGCAATTTCTCTAAACATAGAATGGATATTTTTGGACTATTAACAACCATTTGGTCATGAGATGGGTTGACATCACCTGTGTTTATATTTATGTTCAGGGTCATTACACTCATTATATGGGTCCCATTCATTTTCTCTTTTCAATAGTATCAGATAAGGATTTCCCCTTTACCTGTAAGGACTAATAAGCCAGAAATTACAATAGGGATACATTGTTTAATTTTCTGTGGAAAGGATTTGAGACTTAAATTTATATTATGATAATGCATGAAGTAATTCACTCTTCCATCTCCAAGCAAAAGCAAGAGGATATTTGAATTAGCATGTCAAGACCAAGGCCACACACTTTGGGTGGAATTTAATTTTAAAAATAGCTCTGTAATCCTGGCAAAATTAACTTAGATTTTTCAAAGATTTTTTTTTAATTTTTAGATTTCTTTAGAGGGTTTATTTGGAAGATAAGAAAAGACACTTTGAGAAAGATAAGCAGTATGCAAGCTGATGACTTTGTTGACATCAGTGTGGAACCATCTCATTAGATTAATAAGCTGCCATGTAGGGCTCACTGCATAGGTATTTTCCCTATGGTTTTCTTATTGATTCTGGGCCATACACATGTTGCACACAGGCTGATGAATTTAAGAACAGATCTAATGATTGTTTAATGTGGCCTGGAAAACAGCCTTCAGAATTCATTAGGCCTATAGAATGATAAGGTTTACACTCTTGAGATATCATTCTACAGACAAATGGATTTCAGTTTGAATATTCTCTCTTAATTCATTACAAGTTTCCATATAGTTCATCATGCCAGTAAAATTTTTGTTCAGCTGAAAAGAATTCTACGGCTGAAGCCAAAAACTGTATTTAGGTATGGTTCTACAACTTCATAGCTGTGCCCTGGGCATGCTAACTTAATTTCTTGGGCTTCAGTTTCCTTCAGTGTAGAGATTGATCTAGACCACTGGTTATCAGTGTGTGACCCAAGAGTCAGCAGCATCAGTATCCCCTGAAAGCTTACAACAAATGCAAATTCTCAGCCTCTGTACCAGACATACTGGATCACTCTGGAAATGTGACCAAAATATTTGTGAATTAACAAGTCTTCCACATGAATATGATTCATGAGAGTTTTAGAACCACTACTCTACTTTAAGAATCAGCAAATATTTTCTCTATAGCGCCAGAGAGTAATAAAATAGCCCCTCCCCCTTACCCATGGGGAATGTTCCAAGACCCCCAGTGGATGCCTGAAACCATGGATAGTAAACCCTCCATATAAAATGTGTTTTTTTCCTATACGTACATGTGTATGACAAAGTTTACTTTACAAACTAGGCACAGTAAAAATTAATAGCAATAACTACTAATAAAATATAACAATTATAATAATTTAGTGTAATAAGTTATGTGAGCATGATCTCTCTTCAGATACCTTATTGATTGTACTCACCCTTTTTCTTGTGATGTTGTGAGATGATAAAATGCCTATGTGATGAGATGATGTGAAAGACCTGGGCATTGAGATACAGCATTAGTCATTGACATGGGCCTTAGTTGATCATAGATCAGGAGCAACTACTATATTTTAGGCTATATGGAACAAAAAGCACAATCAAGATATGATGTAGACATTTATATAAAAAGATAATACATTTTTCTTGACATAATTTAAGACAATCATAATAAGAACATTTGTTGTGTTGCTATATATGTCTACTGATGTAAAGAATGGAATCTTCTTTAGAAAGGATACTATTTCAATGAATTGGAGTTCAAAGTTAATCTTCCTTCTTATCAAATTGACTGCATATACTCATCTATAAAAGTCATTCTTAGTTCATGGGCCTTACAAATGAGAAGGCAGGCTGAATTTCTCCTGCAAGCCAGAGTTTCCCACCCCTAGTATATAGGACCTCTAAAGTCCTTTCCATCTCTACCCTTTTATAAGTCTATCTGCATCGATGTTGGATTTCCTTAGTTACTTTTGCTTTTTTCCCTCTTCACGTAAAATTAAGACCCAAATTAGAAATCCTGGCACTCTTCACGTAAAATTAAGACCCAAATTAGAAATCCTGGCACTCCATCCTCAATCTGACCTCATCCAACCACACCACTGCCTGCAGATCTTTCATGAAAACTAAGCAATAAATGACTAGACAAGATATAAAGTCCAAAATGAGTCCTTATATTCCTCGACTTATTTCTTCCAGAATAAAGCCAAATAGTAATAATGCTCTTCTAGATAGACTTTAAATATCCTATAGAATCATCAGCAATATTCTTCATGGCTCTTTATGGTCTGTTGGGAAAAGGACTGTTAAGTCAACAGTGTTTCAGAGATTAGCTGAAATAAGATGTATCGAAGTCCTGTGTTCTTCTAAATAAGATATAAGCAGGAACTTAATATCCTAAGCAATTACCTGTTATCAGGTTGTGAATAAGACAAATTATTCAGATTCTCTTTTATCCATTGAGGTGGGAATACTGGATACAGATATCTTTTATAATCAAAGTTTCCATCTTAAGTAAAAACATTGAGTTGAATCAATTCATTTGCTTTGCCGGAAGGTTGCCTCCTGCAATTAATTCAATTGACTAGTTTAATTTCTTTATACATTCATTAGGGCATTGATGAGGATATGACTATTCAGTGTTAAACATCACTTGGGCTCCATTTTCTCTAATCCCCTTGACTCAGAACCATTGCAATGCCTCTAGTTGCTGTGCTTTCTGCTATCTGGAGGAAGAGCCCAGAGGTCTCCCCAAAAGTGTGTGAATAATGCAACTCACTACCCCCACTCTAGACTGAGCATATTTATCATGGGTATTGAGCACTTGATCATCTGATCAAGAACTGAGTCAAGGTGCTTGGCATGAAGCCAAGAATTGGCTACATGGGAAAGGTGGGAGGTGGTGACACATTGGTTTTCTGTTCACAATGTAAAATCAAAAAAATCTTTCCTTCTGCTTGGATGGAAAATTCGTTCTTTTCAGTTTCTTCTAGAATTTGCATTGGAGATTGCAGATGCAATGATAACTGCAAGCTATATTTTAATTACCAGTGTTTTTTCACATAAAGGGAAGGACTGAATTCCTCCAGTCTCTATTTGTGACACCTATTTACAGATTTACTCTCTATTCTTTCTTTTTCATTTTATAATGAAGTAAAACATACATATGGTGGAATACATAAAGTACACTAATCTTAGGTGTACATCTCAATGAATTGTTGCCCCCTCCAGGTCCCATGAGAAAACATTTCCACATTCCAATCAGCCAGTTCCCACCCAGAGGTAAACACCCTTCTAACTTATAGAACCATAGATTTTTATGTTTATTAAAATTTTATGCAAACGTTCATTATTTAGTCTTCAGTGTAGGTCTTTTTTTTTTTAAGATTTTTTAAAATTTATTTATTTTGTCAGAGAGAGAGAGAGAGCACAGGCAGACAGAGTGGCAGACAGAGGCAGAGGGAGAAGCAGGCTCCCTGCTGAGCAAGGAGCCTGATGCGGGACTCGATCCCAGGACGCTGGGATCATGACCTGAGCCGAAGGCAGCCGCTCAACCAACTGAGCCACCCAGGCGTCCCCAGTGTAGGTCTTTTTGCTCAAAATTATGCCTCTGACTAGGTATGTTCTTAGGTATTTGTATAGAAACAGCCACAATTTGGGGTCCACAATTTATAAACCCAGGTGGTTCATCTACCTAGAAAACATGTAAAAACCTGGTCTAGATGAATGAATGTTAATAAAATACATTAAACAAATATAAATAATAAAATGGTTTCTCTTCTGTTATCTGACATAATTGTGATTTTTCTCATGTGTAGAGTTATAAGAACAAATATAACTGTTCATCTTCAATACAAATTTAAAAATTATTTGTAGGTTTTGTATGTTTTCATGATTATTGATACCCTGTATATTTTAAAACCTACCTAGGAGTCCATGATGATGAATGGCTTTACTTTAAGAAATTTATAATTTTCATCTACTTTACACTTTATGAGCCTAATTTTTCAAGGATCATTAATTCACTTTTCTCTGGTGACTGTTATATATTGTTTGGATTTCATTCATGTCATTTTTGCCCTCTAATCTATACTGTGCTCTTTTGCAATTTTTTGTTCTATTAAACTCATTCCATTTTTGAACCATTTTCTATGCACAATATTATTGTTTTCCTTGCTTGATTTATCTCTTTCTATAAAAAAGGAATATTCCCCCTTAATCAATTTTTGCCCAGCTACTCCTTTATTTCCATTATTTACCAGTTCTCTAAAATGGCCAGTGGAAGTCCTTCAACTCCCTTTCCACTGTCTTCCCACTGCCACTCGTAATTCATATTCTCATCACTGGAGTCCTGATTGCACTGATGATCTAACACACCTGCCTGGTCCACCCTTTCCCAGCTGCAATCTATCTACTATATGCTCCCTAAACCTCTGATGGAATTAGGCAAGTCCTCTGCTGAACAACTTAAGTCAGTATTTCTCCAACTTCAAGATTGTGTGGGTCCATTTAAAAGGAAAAAATATCCTATAGATCACCAACATTGACTTAAATAATTTTCATTATTGTATAATATAACATAGCCTATGCATAAAATCCTTCTTTTATAGATCCTATGTAAATATAAAATCAAATAAATTATCAACTAACACTAATGAAATCATGAAACTAACATAATTCAAATGATTACAATAAATGAAAATAAATCCCCACCCATTAAGTGAGCATAGTGCTAATTGCTACTTTTTGTACACTGCCAAGCCAAAAATGAGTGTTGGGAGGATTGCATCATCTCATGGAAGAAGTATTATGGCAGGACTATAAATAACACCTGCAATGTGAGATGATACAATCCTCCCAACATTTTTCTTCATTCGAAATATTCTAAAACATTCATGCCTTCATGCACTGCAATGTCATTTACCTTCACTGGTTTCAAATGCATCATTTACTCCTTAAGTCCACCTGGATTCTTTTCTCATTAGTTCACTAAAATTAAAGCAATGTTACCTGATTACATGCAATGAATGATAAACACACACAAATGAAATAGTCTTGCAGTCTGTGGATAGGAGGCTGGGATCCAGATGGCACAGAATATGCTTACATTATTTTATAGACTATTATTTAAATGAAAACCCCAAGTGTAATGTATCAAAAAATAATTCAGAGGACCTGAGTTTAAATGCACTTAGTTAAATGATACTCTACAATCTATATGTTCACACCCAAATAATGAAGTAAACTTCGTTCTCTTAAAGATTTTTTATTTATTTATTAGAGAGAGATCACAAGTAGGCAGAGAAGCAGGCAGAGAGAGAGAGGGGAAAGCAGGCTCCCTCCTGAGCAGAGTGCCCAATGCAGGGCTCAATCCCGGGACCCTGAGATCATGACCTGAGCCGAAGGCAGAGGCTTAACCCACTGAGCCACCCAGGCGCCCAACTTCATTCTCTTTAAAATGCATTTGTATGGGTGTAATGTTTCATTAACTAGATTTTAATTTCCTTAAGGGCAGAAGCATAGTTTAAATCCCTTTGTGCTTTCACACCCTAGTTCAAGACTTGTACATGTTGATCATCACTAAAAGTTCTCATCAGTTATTTATTCACTTAAAGAACAGCTTCCATTGATGTTCCACTGTTTTCAGCCTTCTGCACTCAGACATGATTCTCCTGCTAGCTCACTCTTCCTTACCCCAAAACTTCTCTACCTTAAACAGTCTCATATCCGTAACTTTGTTCATGATTTTCTTTCATTTAAAATAGCTTCTCTGCACACCATATTACTACATCTTATATTTTTTTAGCTTTCTATATATCTCCTATTTCTTTGTGGAGATTATTTTTTTCATGTCTCTAGGAGGGTCTTGCTGGCTGAAGCATTTTTATGATGGCTGATCTAAAACCTTTGCAAGATAATTATAATATCTTTGTTATCTTGGTACTGGTATCTATGGATGGTTTTTATTGTTGCTGTGTTGTTGTTATTATTATTATTATTAGGTTTGATATCTTCCTGGTTCTTGACTTCATCGGTGTTTTTCACCTGAAACTCAGCCATCTTAGGTGTCCTATGTTTGGAGACTCTATACCTTACTTCCTCCTCTGTCTTCACTAGCACCACCCTTTCAGGGCAGAGTACCACCTCAGTACTGCTAAGTGTGGGTAAAAGTCTGGGTTGCCTAATTGTTGACTTCAAGGAGGAGGTACTCCTTATTACTTCTGATTGGGTTTGGGAGGTGTCCCCAGTACCACAGGGGTGGTGGTGCTAGTTCTCACTCTCCACAAGCCTTTTATGGCACTACCCTAGTGGGGAGGGGGAGGGGTGGCTTAGTACAGCAGGAAACTGTGGAAGTCCAGTCTCCCTCTATGGGCTTCACTGACATAACAGAGTGGGATGTCATTATAGCCTGGCAGGGATAAAAGCTTCTTTCTTTAGCTTTGTTTGACACCACCCTGGTGTGTATTTGAGGTTCTTCCTTACAGCTTCTCAGGGGTGGACTCCAGACTTACCACTTGGCTTTGTGGCATTCCCCATGCTGCCCATCTCAGAAAATAAAATCTAAGCTTGGGGTTCAACTTAAAATTTCAGGAGGTTTTTTTTTTTTTTTGGTTTTTTTTTTGTTTGTTTGTTTCTTTTCACATCCAGTTGCTCTAAACAGTTAATTATTCACAGAGATTCCTCTAAATGATAGTTTCCCAGTGCTTCATCAACCATCTTTACTACTCCATCTGCACTTATTCTGTAGATTTCATCAAACCCCATGTCTATAAACACATCTCCAATTTTTATAACTTCTGAGTATGTCCAGCTTTAGCCTCTTTTGAAATCCAAACTTACATATATGACAAGCTGACATGATATCTCCATTTTTAATAATGAATAGTCAAAATTTGGCTCCTCCCATCTCTACTATTGCCCCCAAATCTTTTCCTGTCCTGATTTCCTAACTTTTTTAAGACTGTGAATTAATCCCACAGAAAATCCTATAGGTTCAATTTTCAACATGCCTACATTTCTATCTGTTTTTTAAACCCCCACTGCTATCCATCATACCACATGGCACCATCATTCCTCATCTGGACCACTGCAATAGCCTCCCATTCTATTTGTGACCTCCTTTGATACTACTTAAGTATAGTCCTACAAGTGCTAAAGTGATTTTTTTGGTAATTTCAAAAAATATTAATTCCAGTATGGTTAATATACAGAGTTATATTAACTTCAGCTGCACAGTATACTGATTCAACAATTATATACATTGCTCAGTGCTTGGCATGATAACTGTATTCTTTAATTTATTTTATTTCTTTTCCGCACAACGGTATTCATTGTTTTTGCACCACACCCAGTGCTCCATGCAATACATGCCCTCCCTAAAACCCATCACCAGGCTCCCCTAACCTCCCATCCCCTGCCCCTTCAAAACCCCTGAGGTTGTTTTTCAGAGTCCATAGTCTCTCCTCCCCTTCCAATTTCCCTC
The DNA here is from genome assembly GCA_004024625.1 of Mellivora capensis. Taxonomy (NCBI): domain Eukaryota; kingdom Metazoa; phylum Chordata; class Mammalia; order Carnivora; family Mustelidae; genus Mellivora; species Mellivora capensis. The sequence goes on from PISX010014372.1 coordinate 10,014, forward strand.
AACTCCCTTCTCCTCTCCATCTCCCCATGTCCTCCGTGTTATTTGTTATGCCAAGGTTCACCTCCCCTTCCAATTTCCCTCAACTCCCTTCTCCTCTCCATCTCCCCATGTCCTCCGTGTTATTTGTTATGCTCCACAAATAAGTGAAACCATATGATAATTGACTCTCTCTGCTTGACTTATTTCACTCAGCATAATCTCTTCCAGTCCCGTCCATGTTGCTACCAAAGTTGGGTATTCATCCTTTCTGATGGAGGCATAATACTCCATAGTGTATATGGACCACATCTTCCTTATCCATTCGTCCGTGGAAGGGTATCTTGGTTCTTTCCACAGTTTGGCGACCGTGGCCATTGCTGCTATAAACATTGGGGTACAGATGGCCCTTCTTTTCACTACATCTGTATCTTTGGGGTAAATACCCAGTAGTGCAATTGCAGGATCATAGGGAAGCTCTATTTTTAATTTCTTGAGTAATCTCCACACTGTTCTCCAAAGTGGCTGCACCAACTTGCATTCCCACCAACAGTGTAAGAGGGTTCCCCTTTCTCCACATCCTCTCCAACACACGTTGTTTCCTGTCTTGCTAATTTTGGCC
>PISX010014372.1:10711-53306 GCA_004024625.1 Mellivora capensis
GGTTTTAATTTGAATCTCCCTGATGGCTAGTGATGATGAACATTTTTTCATGTGTCTGATAGCCATTTGTATGTCTTCATTGGAGAAGTGTCTGTTCATATCTTCTGCCCATTTTTTGATATGATTATCTGTTTTGTGTGTGTTGAGTTTGAGAAGTTCTTTATAGATCCTGGATATCAACCTTTGTCTGTACTGTCATCTTAATTCCATTCAGCTATTTCACCCATGCCCCCACCCACCTCCACTCTGGTAACCATCAGTTTATTCTCAATAGTTAAGAGTGTGTTTTTAGGTTTGTCTCCATATTCTTTGTTTTGTTTCTTAAATTCCACACATGATTGAAATCATATGGTCTTTGTCTTTCTCTGACTTATTTCACTTAGCATTATACCATCCATATCTTTCCATGTTGTTGCAAATGGCAAGATTTCATTCTTTTTTTTATGGCTGATATATATATATACATATATATATGTATATATATACATACATACATACACACACACATACATACATACATATAGATGTCTCATCTCTATCCATTCATCTATTAATGGCCACTTGGGCTGCTTTCATAATTTGGCTTATTATAAATAATCCTGCAATAAACATAAGGGTGTATACATCTTTTCAAATTAATGTTTTCATATTCTTTGGGTAAATACCCAATACTGAAGATACTAGATCACATGGTAATTATATTTTTATTTTTTTGAAGAATCTCCATATTCTTTCCCACAATGGCTGCACCAGTTTGCATTCCCACCAAAACTGCAAGAGGGTTCCTTTTTCTTCACATCCTTGCTAACACCTGCTGTTTCTTGTGTTTTTTATTTAAGCCATTTTGACAAGTGTGAGGTGATATCTCATTGTGCTTTTGATTTCTAACTCCTTGATGATTAATGAATCTTTTCATGTGTCCATTGGCCATTCTTATGTCTTCTTTGGAGAAATGTCTGTTCATGACTTCTGCCCATTTTTTTTTTAATTTGACAGCGAGAAAGAGAGAAAACAAGCGGTGGGGGGCGGGGAGGGGGGTAGGCAGGGGTGACAGGCAGAGGGAGAAGAAGCAGGCTCCCTGCTGAGCAGAGAGGCTAATGTGGGACTGAATCCCAGGACCCTGGGATCATGACCTGAGCTGAAGGCAGATGCTTAACTGACTGAGCCACCCAGGTGCCCCTTCTGCCCATTTTTAATTTGATTATTTGTTTTATATGGTGTTGAGTTGTATAAGTTCTTTATATGTTTTGGATACGAACCTAGAAAAATGTTCCTATAGCCAATGTCAGAGAAGTTACTGCCTGTGTTCCTATGGCCAATGTCAGAGAAATTACTGCCTGTGGTCATGTTTTCATGTCTCACATTTAGGTATTTAATCCATTTGATTTTATTTTCATATATGCTGTGAGAAAGTGATCCAATTTAATTCTTTTGCAAATGTCTGTTCAGTTTTTCTACCACCATGTGTTAAAGAAGCTATATTTTGCTCATTACATTTTCTTGCTATCTCAAAGATTAATGGACTGTGTAATCATGGATTTGTTTCTGGCTTTCTATTCTGTTCTATTGACCTATGTGTCTATTTTTGTGTCAGTACCATACTGTTATGATTATTACAGGTTTGTAGTATCTCTTGATATCTGGGATTATGATACCTCCAGTTTTGTTATTTTTCAAGAAGCTTTGCCTACTCAGGGTCTTTTGTGGTTCTTTAACAAATTTTAAGATTATTTGTTCTGGTTCTGTGGAAAATGCTGTTATATATTTCGATAGAGATTGAGTTAAATCCTTAGATTGCTTTGGGCAGTATGAACGTTTTAACAATATTTGTTTTCCCAATCTAATGGGAATATCTTTCTATTTGTTTGTGTCATCTTCAATTTCTTTCATCAATGTTCTATAGTTATAGAGTACAAGTCTTTCACATCCTTGGTTAAGTTTCTTACTAAGTATTTTATTATTCTTGGTGTTATTATAAATGGGATTTTTTTATCAGTTTCACTTTCTGTTTGTCATTATTGTATGGAAATACAATGGATTTATATATATTGATTTTTTTCTCTCACAACCTTACTGAATTCATTTATTAATTCTGGTATTTTTTTGATGGACTCATTAGTGTTTTTTTATATAGTATCATGGCATTTACAAAAACTCAAGGTTTTACTTCTTCCTTACTGATTTGGATGCCTATTATTTATTGTTATTATCTGATTGCTGTGGCTAGGTCTTCTAGTAATATGTTGAAAAGAAGTGGTGAGAGTGGACATCCTTGTCTTGTTCCTGATCTGAGAGGAAAATTTCCCCATTTATCACAATTGAATAGATGTTAGCTGTGGGTTTTTCATATATGACCTGTGTTATGTTGAGATATACCTCCCTAAATTTACTTTGCTGAGGTTTTTCAATCATGAATGAATTTTGTAGTTTGTCAAACGTTTTTCTGACCCTATTGAAATGATCATATGGTCTTTAGTCTTCCTCTTGTTGATGTAATGTATCACATTGATTGAGCTGCAAATATTTAACCACTCTTGCATCCCTGGTATAAATCCCACTTGATCATGGTGTATTATTTTTTTTAATGTATAAATAGACTTGGTTTGTTAATATTTGGGGGGGAATTCTTGCATTTATGTTCATCAGAGATATAGGCCTGAAGTGTTTTTTATTGTCGTTGTTAGTGTCTTTATCTGATTTTGGTATCAGGGTAATGCTAGTCTCAGAATGAATTTTGAAGTTTTCCTTCATCTTCTATTCTTTGGAGTAGTTTGAGAGTAGTTATTAATGCTTTAATTGTTTGGTAGAATTCACCTGTTGGCCATCTGGTCTGGAAATTTTGTTTGCTGGGAGTTTTTTGACTATTGATTCCATTTCTTTGCTGGTAGTTGGTCTATTGAAATTTTCTACCTTTCTCTGATTTAGTTTTGGGAGGTTATCTGTTTCTAGCAGTTATCCATTTCTTCTAGATTGTCCAGTTCGTTGGCCTATAACTTCATAATCTCTAATAACCTTTGTATTTATGTGGTGTTAGTTGTTATTACCCTCTTTCATTTCTAATTTTGTTTGAGTCTCCCCCTCCTCCCTTTTTATGAATTTGGCTAAAATGTTATCAATTTTGTTTATCCTTTCAAAGAACCAGTTCTTGGGTTTCATTGCTCTGTTCTATTGTTTTTGTTTTTTTGTTTGTTTAGTTTCTATTTCACTTACTTCCTGTTGTAGGCAGGGTTTGGTCTGAGGTAACTGTGGGCTTAAATTGAGTCAGATCAGACATTTACCAGAGATGCAGTAGCACTGAACTGCATGGCACTCTCCCTTGTGTTGCCCCTGCAAAGCTTTAGCTAGCAGCTTGGGCCTGCAGTCACATCAGATGTCTGCCCCCAACCCACTGCTATGGCTGCAGTTGGACTGATGTGTGTGGTAATTTTCCCCTCTCCCCAGGGTAGAAGTCACTTTGGAGTGGTGCTGGCCCCTGTTGGGGATGCTTGCACACTGCCAGTCTTGTGGCATCATTTGAATGGGCTCTAGCCAAAGGCTTATTGAAGGGTGTGTGTGCAGAAGAATGCAGGAGCAGGGTGCATGGTGCCAGTAAGGTCCAGGCAAGTCTATTGCAGTAGGATCCTGCAGCTATCTGAGGAAACTGTCAAGGCAGCTAGGTGGTAGGAGGTGGATTCACAGAAGCACATGGGGGTGGGTGTGCTGTTGACAGGCTAGGTGGAGAGTGTTGGCACTGAGTTGGTTTCCACAAGTGTCCATGTATCTAAACTAGGGGTGGGGAAGGGAGATGGAGCCTGCCAGCTCTTTTGTTCTTGGAGAAGTCTCCTAAAGATCCCTGCCCCTAAAGCACACACACTGAGACCATAAATAAATCTTCCTCTATACCTCAGGTGTTTTTCTTTTTTTCTCTTTCTCTTTTATTTAATACTTTTTAAAATTAAATTCATATAATGTATTATTTATTTCTGAGGTACAGGTCTGTGATTCACAGTTTTATGTAATATCAGGTGCTCATTACAACACATACCCTCCCCGATGTCCATCACTCAGTTGTCCTATCCCCTAACCCCTTCCCCTCCACCTCCCTCAGTTTGTGTCCTATGATTAAGAGTCTCTTATGATTTGTCTTCCTCTCTGGTTTCATCTTGTTTCATTTTTTCCTCTCTTCCTCTATGATCCCCTGCCTAGTTTCTTAAATTCTATGTGTCAGTGAGATCATGTGATAATTTTCTTTCTCTGATTAACTTATTTCATTTAGCAAAATACCCTCTCGTTCTATCCATATTGTTGCAAATGACAAAATTTCTTTTTGATGGCTGTAATTATACAGCCATTCTATTGTGTATATACACCACTTCTTCTTTATCCATTCATCAGGTGTTTTTCAAAATGCTTCTTCTATGCTGTATCTCACAGTAGGACTGTTTGTTTTGGTGTCTCTTTAAGGGCAGGGACTCCATTTTCTCAGCTCTTCCAGGGCCAAGACTGCTAATTTTTAATGTTCCAGGTAATAAGCCCCACTAATTGTTAGGCCTCTCTGGTTTTCAACCAAATGTTATGGGGAATTCATCTTCCCCAGGTGGGTCCCTCATGCCTGGTGTGAGGTTCTGCTCTTCTCTCCTTTCTGTGCTTGCCAAGTCCCTCCCTTCTGAGGACAGCCCTTGGGTCCATTTGGCTTCCCCCTTTTATGTAGCCTGTTCTCTACATTTAGTGGCAGAGGGGTTTTTTTTTGTTTTTTGGTGGGTTTTTTTGTTTGTTTGTTTGTTTGTTTTTTGGCCACTTTTCGGGTCAGGTTTTTTTGAGGGGTTATTTACATTGATGGAAGTGTTATCTAATTTTGTCTGTCGAATGAGGGATACTTAGGGTTCTCTTACTGTGCCATCTTCTCCAGAAGTCCCATAGAGTGATTCTTTTTAAAGATTTTATTTATTTGAAAAAGAGAACACAAGCAGGGGGAGAAGCAGAGGGAGTAGGGAAGCTCCCTACTCAGCAGGAAGCCTGATGTAGGGCTCAATCCCAGGACCCTGGGATCATGACCTGAGCTGAAGACAGATGCTTAACTGACTGAGCCATCCAGGTGTCCAGAGGGATTTTTATTTTAAGATTTTATTTATTAATTTGAGAGAGCAAGAAACAGAGAAAGCATGAGAGGGTAGAAGGTTAGAGGGAGAAGCAGACTCCCTGTGGAGCTGGGATCCCGATGTGGGATTTGATCCCAGGACTTCAGGATCATGACTTGAGCCAAAAGCAGTTGCCAACCAACTGAGCCACCCAGGTTTTGTTGTTTTGTTTTGTTTTGTTTTGTTTTGTTTTGTTTTAGATGGAAGTAACATCATATTAATTCTCTACCCCTAAATTTTTCAACATCAACTCATTATATTCACATTAATATACAAAATTCTGCCTCAGCTTCTAACACAATCTATTATACTCACACTATTCCTCCACATTAGGTTCTCTGTAGATCAGCAACCAGGCCAAACACTCTAACCACACTTGTTGCTTCATATATGTAGAAAGTTCTTTTCCCAGATATCTTTATGTTATTTTTGGTTTATATGTCTGCTCAAAATCACTTTATCTGAAAGGGGTACTCTGATCACCTACCGTATCTCATTACCCTGTTCTATTTTTCTTTGTAGTTTTTATCACCTGACATATAGTTTGTTCATTTGCTGATTTCTGATTTTCTCCATGGGAGGTAAGCTCCATGCAATTGAGACCTTTCTTTTATTCTCTGCTGTATTTCCAGTGCCTAGAAAATTTAAGGGAACATTGTGGGTATTCAATAAATATTTGATGATTAATTCTGAAATACTCCTTACTATAGGTGAGAGTAGATAAAAAAATATGTTTCTGACATATAACATCTTTTATTTTGTATATTTTCTTCTTCTAAAGAAAATGTACTTAAATTAATTCCAAACTATAAGAAAAAGACAAGTAATAATTCTGATTAAAAATATGTATGCTTGGGACACCTGGGTGGCTCAGCTGGTTAAGCTGCTGCCTTTGGCTCAGGTCATGATTCCAGGGTCCTGGGATCGAGCCCCACATCAGGCTCCTTGCTTAGCAGAGAGCCTGTTTCTCCCTCTTCCTTTGCCTACTGCTCTACTTGTACTCTCTCTGTGTCAAATAAATAAAAATCTTTTAAAAAATGTACATTTAAAACTTAGAAATTTCAATGACTTCAATATAGAATTACCATTATCTTTTAAATAAATTGCTAAAAATAGAGATCCTCTTATTGTAATACCCTTTCTGATATTATAGAAAATAAAAAAAACTAACAGGTTTCCAGAATTTAGAATAATATATTACTTCTGAATAAAATATACATTTTATTTAATGCTTATTATCAGCCTATGTGTTTTAATAGTAGGATTTACTTCTTATGCCCACTTCCATTTCCTTGTGAATTTATAAGCTCATAATGGTGGGTAGAAATATTACTCTGGAGTCTGCTAGAATTGAGTAACCAGTATGTATAACATTCTTCTCCAGACTGATTACAAACTTTTTGTGATTTTCTCCTTGTTGACATGACAATCTATTTCTGAAATTAGAGTTCACTCTTTTAAAGATGAATTCTAAAATATAACTGGACATCTGCAAAGAGGATTTTCTCTACTAAGATTCTGAAGAGAATTTCTACTAAGATTTCTCTACTAAGATTCTCTACTAAGATTCAGATGTGTCCAATGACTTTCTTGTATATTTGATTGTTAGAAGAAAATTTGTCAAATGATTTAAATAAAATCACAAATATTATTTTGCAGAGTAGTAAACTTCTTTCCTACATAGTCAAAGACATTTATATCTTATTAGGCCTCAAATCCTCTTGAGAAAAAACAATGATCTACTAACTAGTTTTCTTGCCCCCAGGCTGTTGAATGGCCTACCAAGCCTTCTCTCCTTCTCTCTTTACAAGGGTGTTCTTTGATCCCAAACTTCCAAAGGCCACAATGGTCTTTCAATAAACTAAAGAAGAAAAAATTCCACAACTTTAATTTGCCAAACAAAGCCTCTGTATTAAGGGAAAATAATGGAATATTTACCAGTTTTCTGACATTCTTAGATGTGAAATATCCATAGTTGAAAAACACATAGATCCTAACTTTCTAGAGCTCAGAAACTATGAAGACTCCTCTACCTACTCACCTTTGATTCTACTCCCAATCAGAATTAGATTAGTTCCCAAACTCTATCATAACAAACTTCTCTACCTACTCCCCTTTGAGTCCCTTCCCAATCAGATTAAGTTCCCTAACTCTATCATATCATATCTAAGTCCATCTCTAGACTATGTACCTTTCACCCATAGTCATCCATTTTAATCCTGAATTGAGCCCAATTTAGGTACAAGCTCAATGATTACAGGTTTGGGATTAAGAAAGTGAATACAGTGCAAGGTTGAAAGAGTCAGTTAACCATCTGTGTATTTTTCTTCCTAAGGTAAAGATGTCTAAAATTTAATTTGATATGAAGAATATCACTTAATACTTTCTTTTAAAAGAGAATCCTTAATCTGTAGAATTTTTATTGATGTGGGATGTTGAAATATAGTAAAAATTGTTTTAAATTAGTTTGCCTCTTGTTCAACATTAACAAATAGAGGCAAATTATCTTTTTTTTAAATCTTTTTATCTTTTTTATTATTATCTTAATATATAATGTATTATTTGTTTCAGGGGTACAGTTCTCAAAATTAGCTTTTTTTGATGTGGAATTATTGTGAATTTGCAATTTTCTCTAGGAAGGAAGGACAGCAGCCACATATTCCCTCTGTCCTCCAGTTGTTGGGGTATTTTTTATATTGAAAATGAGATAACAGGCAATTTACCCATCAGAGTTTTTAATGAGTCACAGTATTTGAAGGTTATGAACTGAATAATATCATTCATTTATGGTCTTGTCCTGCAGCTGCTGTGTTTTGTATAAGACAGTTTGAAACAAAGAAAACAGAGCTCTTTAATAAGCTTCACTATTAAGTGCAACTAAGCCATTTTGGGAAATAATGGCATTTCACCTAAGAGAATAAAACATAATTTTCCTCAAATAGCAAAGCAGTAAATGGCAAAAGAAGCATAAATATTAACATGGTGACCAACAAATAAGTCCTTGTTGTCTTCTAAGAAAAGTTATCATAGCACAATTGTCTGCAGTTTAGTTTTTGCTTCAAATAAGCCAATTGTGAATAAATTATAGTATATTTTCTTAACAAAACCTTGTCTCTCTATCTATCTATCTCTATCTCTCTCTCTTTCTCTCTTTTTCTGACTTACAATAGAGTTACTTATAACATAATGTGTTCTTAAAAGTTACACCAGAGGCTGTAAAACAAATTCAGGCTGGATTCCATTGTCCAACTAATGCTCAATCACAACTTCCTGTATATGTTTCCTTCTCCTTTCCCTTGCCTTCTGTCTGCACAGATCTTAAGATTTCTTAACTGAACTTTTTCAGTCACCTCACTATGTTCTCTTCCTTCCACCCCCACTTATTTAGCTCACACCCTCAATGAGTTCCAGTTCTAAAGCACAAATCTAATTGTAGTATGCTGCTGCTTTAAAAACCTTCACTGACATCAGTCTTAAATCATTTCCTAATAAATCACACAGGCTGTTGTTTACCATCTGTAAGTTTTAGTGTTCTTGATGAAAAATTCATTCATCACAAAATGACTTTTAAGCATTTTAAGCATGATGGCAAGCAGAAGAGAGATTGTCATCACTGTGTTAGATGCAATCTCTGCTCTCTTGGAACTTACATGGGTGCATTAGTGATCTATTGCAGCTGTAACAAATTATCAAAACCTTTGTGGCTTAACACAACACAATGGATCATTATCTTACAGTTCTGGAGGTCAAAAGTCCTAAAGTCAAGATTTTGGAAGGACTTCCTTTCTTCTGGAGGCTCTAGGGGACAGTCCATTCCCTTGCCTTTTCTATCTTCTAGAACCAACTGCATCCTTGTTTCTTGTTCCTTTTTCCATCTTTAAAACAAGCAGTGTAGCATCTTTAAATCTCAGTCTCTCATATACATGTTGCTTTCAGTAGTCACTTCCCTTCTCTGACTCTAAACCCCATAAGAACATGGTAATAACGTGGAGCCTATAGAGACAATGCAAAAGTGAAGTCCCTTTAACCATGTAAAGTAACATATTCACAAGTTCTGTGGATTAGGACAGAGTTCTCCTTTGGAGGTAGGGGCATTGTTTTATTTACCATACTTGTCTAACAGAGTGGGTGGATACTTGGGGACATTTAAACAATTTTTTACTGTTCTATATTTTCCAAATTTTATCATACTAATATATAGTATTTTTCTAGTTACAGAAAAGTTTTAACTATAAAACCCCTATCGATTTATCAGATGAAATCCAAAGTCTTTATCATGATAAAGCAGACCTTAGCCAACCTGATTGTTGACAAGTTGTCTTCTTGGCTCAAGTCCTGCTACTCTCCCTTGTACAGGCTAGACTTAAGTCACAGCAGAACATTCACTGTTCCCTTAATACCTCCTTTCTTACAAGGCTCTGTCTCTTGCATAAAAACTGGGAAAGTTTTACCCCAACCTTTCAATCTGAAAACTGCCTTACTCAAACACTATTCTTTTGCTGGCTCTTCCTTGAATTCTGGGGCATGGTCACTTTTCAGTTTCCTTTGTCTCTGCAGAGACCAGAATCCCCTTTTCTAGAACTTTACACCATTATTTATGCCCTACCTCCACTTACTTCCCCAGCCTCCAGCACAGAGAATATGTTCTTTGATTTTCTCTATACCCAATACTTATCATAGTGCTTAGCACCACCACTGAAAAGAAATTTAAAGTTTGAGTAACTAAATTAAACAATATTCATTGGAAATGGTTTACCCAAAAATATGCTCCTAAGGTATCCTTGAGGCTCCAGAAGGCAGAAAATTTATTGAACTATTAGGATGTTTAAATTATTTTCATGGGAATGAAGCAATGCCTGAGGGTCATAACACAACTCTGCAAGTGCAGACTTCCTGTCATATTTCACAGGTGAATGTGTACAAAAACAAGCCAAAAAAAAAATCAGAAACAACCCACCAGATTTTTAAAATACTGTGATAATTTTTACTGACAATTTTATGATATTTAAATATTACATGTATTTTATAAGGAATGTTTTGACTTCTTGACTATTTTGGGTTTGTAATGTATAGAGTTACAGACAAGAATCAGTCTTTTAGGTACTGGTTTTAAGAAGTGTTATTGGGCTTTTCACAAGTTGCTTCCTGTTATCGTCCACCAGATTCAGGATAAAAACACTTAAAGTTATTTCAGTTTGGAGCTCTACTAAGACTAAATTATTTAACCAACTGGCCTACATTATGGACTGAAGAACATATTATTTATGAAACAGATAGCATGTACTTAATGCTGGTGACATTAACCCCAAAAACATATTGCCCTGATGTTTGTTCCAATACTAAATCACATTAAAGTGATCTCATCCAGTGATCATTTCCAGTTTATTTCTTGGATTTTGCCCATCAGTAGTTCATAAAACTCAATATCAAAGATCTAGTGAGGGAATTATTCTACTCTGGTCTCATTCACATCTTCTAGATTTATTATTTTGAGTTTTAGTACTAATCATTCTCTGTATCCCACATCAGCCAGTTTAAACAAGGTTAACAGTATTACACTTGTATTTCCAGACTGAGTGTAGCTACTTCTTTATCTGTATTCACTCAAAATTATTGTATAAAATTTGATCATTTAAAAAGCCCTTCAATCCTTACTTATTTGCCTTTGTTTGCAATAATGAAGTACTAAAACTTAGGAGTGTAATTCTCCTCTCATTATTCCTTATAATACTTATTGCCTGTGTATGTATATATGTGTATATATATATATATATATATATATATATATATTCACCTTCTCCCACTTCCCTCATTCTCAACTGTGCTTTAGAGCTGGGAGGGGTAACACGGACTAGCCTGATAATTTACTTGGAAGAATGTAACTTCTAACATGAATACCATCTGTGGAAAAATAAAATGATGACTCTATATATTTTTCCCAGGTTATGCTAGAAATCATCTTTCCCTCCTGGAATAATAGTAACTTTGGGGTTTAATGCTCAATTTATTTTTTAAACCCATCCTGTGTGGATGATAGTTATTCCTTTGTGAAGTCTTATGGAATCACCATAGATCTAAAACGCTGTGTAAAGTATACAAATTCAAACATTAATATAACAATTGACCCAGAAATAATTGCTCTATAACAGATGATACAAATTAAATTTGTAATGATAAATTATTTAACCAGATAGCTAATTTAGTCATATTTAAAAATATTAATGCCAAGTGTTTCAAAATACTCCCAAATTTCATTATTTTCATTACAAAAGATAATTATTTCATACTAATTTTAAAACCAGGAAGTTGGGACGCCTGGGTGGCTCAGTGGGTTAAGCCTCTGCCTTCAGCTCAGGTCATGATCTCAGGGTCCTGGGATCAAGCTCCACATCGGGCTCTCTGCTCATCAGGGAGGCTGTTTCCCCCCTCTCTCTGTCTGCCTCTCTGCCTACTTGTGATCTCTCTCCCTCTGTCAAATAAATAAATTAAATATTAAAAAAAACAAAAATTAAAAAAAAATAAATCCAGGAATTTGCCAGTTAAATGTTGTCAGTGAAAAAAATTAAGCAATCTTTTTTTTTTTAAGATTTTTTTTGGGGGGGTCAGAGAGAGAGAGAGCAAGCACAGGCGGACAGAGTGGCAGGCAGAGGCAGAGGGAGAAGCAGACTCCCTGCCGAGCAAGGAGCCCGATGTGGGACTCGATCCCAGGATGCTGGGATCATGACCTGAGCCAAAAGCAGACGCTTAACCAACTGAGCCACCCAGGAGTCCCAAGCAATCTTTTTATATCCCCAAGCTACTATCCCTATTAAAGGTAGATTAATTAGCATAGTGGTGTGTCTACTAAGTGGACTGTTACATTCCAGTTTGTTTACAGTATAATTTCCTTTAGCTTTACATTTTTAGAAACACAGTTACTAAATATTATTCTTCAGATCTATCCAAAATCCCTTATGATTCAAAGCTTTGATCAGGGAAACCTCTATTAGTCATTACTAAAATGTCTTAGATTGTACTTTAACTTATATTTCATTTAATGTCATTGCATTCTAGTACTTAATCTCATCAAAGTGATCTTAGTGATCATTTCCAGTTTATTTCAAAGATTTTACCTATACAGAGTGAATAAACTCAGTGTCAACAATAATGCTTATGAGTTTCAAGGTAAAGTGGAATATTTTCTGAAAATATCACCATGTTGATTTTTAATCCAGTCTCTAGAATCTAGATCCCTGATTACACCATCTTGGAAGATTCACATCCTCTCAAGGTAGAGCACTTTGTTAGAATATTGATTATGATTTAAATAACAGCAGTGCATCACCAGCAAGATTTTAATACACAGAAAATGCTAGGAAAATATATTCAATCTACAAATGTCAGATATTTAATCAATTTAAAATGTAATTTTTACCATACTGATTACTTTTTAAAGGAAATTTTAAAACTTTTGAACCAAACCATACTTGTTTTTAAAAATTCTCTTATTTTACATGTTTATCCATATTATACGAGTCAATATCTTCATTCTTACAGAAAACTTACATAAATAAAGGAAATTGGCACATTAGAAATCCTATGGCTATTTAAAGTAAATGCACGTTCATACTCTTCTCTTTTTTTTAAGTCTTATTTTAATTCCAGTTAGTTAACATGCAGTGTTATATTAGTTTCAGGGTACAATATAGTGATTCAACAATTCTGTACATCACCCTGTCCTCATCACAAAAAGTCTACTCCTTAATCCCCATCACCTATTTTGCCCATCCCCCCAACACACCATCCCTCTGGTAACCATCAGTGTGTTCTCAATGGTTAAGAGTCTGTTTCTTGATTTGTCTTTTTCCTTTTACTAGTTTGTTTGGTATCTTAAATTCCACAAATGAGTGAAATCATATTGTTTTTGTCTTTCTTTGATTGACTTATTACACTTAGCATTATACTCTCTAGCTCCATCCATGGCATTGAAAATGTAAGCTTTCATTCCTTTTTACGGCTGAAGAATATTCCAGTATGTGTGTGTGCGTTACTTCCTTTTTATCTAGTCATCAACTTATGGACACTTGGGCTGCTTCCATATCTTGGCTATTGCAAATAATGCTGCTATAAACATAAGGGTACATGTATCACTTTGATTTAGTATTTTTGTATTCTTTGGGTAAATATCCAGTAGGGTTATTACTAGATCGTAAAGCAGTTCTATTTTTAACTTTTTGAGTAATCTGCATACTATTTCCCACAGTGGTTATACCACTTTGCATTCCAACCAACAGTGCAAGAAAATTCTTTTTTCTCTACATCCTTCCCAATATGTATTGTTTCTTATGCTGTTGATTTTAGCCATATTGACAGATGAGGTGATATCTCAATGTATCAAATTTTGATTTGACTTTCCTGGATGGTAAGTGATGATGAACACCCTTTTATGTCTGTTAGGTATCTGGATGTCTTCTTTGGAGAAATGTCTGTTCATGTCTTCTGCCTATTTTTAATTATTTTTGGGGTATTGAGTTGTATAAGTTCTTTATATATTTTGGATATCAGATATGTCATTTGCAAATATCTTCTCCCATTCTGTAGGTTGCCTTTTAGTTTTGCTGATTATTTCCTTTTCTGTGCAAAAAGCTTTTTATTTTAGTCCCAATAGTTTATTTTTGCTTTTGTTTCCCTTGCCTTAGGAGACATATCTAGAAAGAATTTGCTACAGCTGATGTCAAACAAGTTACTGTCTGTGTTCTCTTCTAGGATTTTTATGGTTTTGTGTCTCACATTTAGGTCTCTACACAATTTTGAACTTACCTTTGTGTATGGTATAAGAAAGTGATAAAGTTTCATTCTTTTGCATGTTTCTATCCAGTATTCCCAACACCATTTTATTGGAGAGTGTTTTATCCCTTTGCTTATTCTTTCCTCCTTTGTCAAAGGTTAACTGACCATATATTTGTAGGTTTATTTCTGGACTTTCTATTATGTTCTGTTGATCTATAGAGTCTTTTTTCTATTCCATAATTTTCAATATTCCTTTGGTTATTTGGGGTCTTCTGTGATTCCATACAAATTTTAGGATTCTTTGTTCTAGCTTTGTGAAAAATATTGTTGGTATTTGACAGGGATTACATGAAATGTATAGATTACTTTGGGTAGCATAAACATTTTAATTATATTTGTTCTTTTAATCCTTGAGCATTGAATGTCTTTCCATTTCTTTGTATCATCTTCAATGTCCTTCATCAGTGTTTTATAGTTTTCAGAGTACAGATCTTTCACATCTTCTATTAGATTTATTCTGCAGTATCTTATTTTTTAAATACAGTTGTAAATGAGATTGCTATCTTAATTTCTCTTTCTGTTGCTTCATTACGAGGGTATAGAAATACAACAGATTTCTGTATATTGATTCTGAATCATGTGACCTTACTATTTCATTTATGAGTTCTAGCATGTTTTAATTGAGTCTTTGGAGGTTTTTTTTAATGTATAGTATCATGTCTTCTGCAAATAATGAAAATTTTTGGATGCTTTTTATTTTTTTGTTGTCTGATTGATATGGCCAGGGCTTCCAGTACTATGTTGAATAAAAGAGCTGAGGGTAGACCTCCTTGTCTTGTTCCTGACAGAAGAAATTTCTGTTTTTCCCCATTAAGGTTGATGTTAACTGTAGGTTTTTCATAAGTGCCCTTTGTTATGTTGAGATATGTTCCCTCTTGGCCTACTTTGTCATGATTGGATCAGGTACTTTTTCAAATGCTTTTTTTGTGTCTATTGAAATGATCATATGGTTTTATCCTTTCTTTTAGTACTATGATGTATCAAATTGATTTGTGAATATTGAACCATCCTTGCAGCCCAGGAATATATCCCACTTGACTGTGACGAACCATTTTTTTAATGTATTGTTGGATTCAGTTAACTAGTATTTTGCTGAGGATTTTTACATCTATGTTCATCAGGGATATAGCATGTAGCTTTCTTTTTTTTTTTTTGTAGTGGCTTTTTCTGGTTTTGGTTTCATGGTAATGCTGACCTCATAGAATGAATTTGGAAACTTTCCTTCCTCTTCTATTTTTTGTAATAGTTTGAGGATAGGTATTAACTCTTTTTAAAATTTTTTGGTGGAATTGCTTGTGAAGCCTCTTGTCCTGGACTTTTGCTTGTTGGGAGTTTTCAGATTCCTCATTCAATTGATTTAATTTCTTTGCTGGTTACTGGGCTATTTAAATTTTCTATATCTTCCTATTTCAGTTTTGGTAGTTTATATGTTTCTCGGAATTGATCCATTTCTTCTAGGTTGTACAATTTGTTGGCATATTGTTTCTTATATCATTCATTGTAATTGTTTGTATTTCTGTGGTGTTGGTTATTTCTCCTTTCTCATTCATGATTTTATTTATTTGCGTTTTTCTTTTTTTTTTTCTTGGTAACCTTGGCTACAGTTTTATCAATTTTATTGATTTTTTTCAAAGAACCAGTTCCTGGTTTCATTGAGCTGCTCTATTTTTTGTTTGTTTGTTTTAGTTTCTATACAATTTCTGCTCTAATCTATATTATTACCTTCGTTCTGCTGCTTTTAGCAGCTCTTTTTTTTTTTACTAGCAACTTTATATATAAAGTTAGGTTGTTAAAGACTTTTCTTCCTGAGGTAGGCTTGTATTGCTATAAACTTCCCTCTTAAGACCACTTTTGTTGCATCCCAAAGGTTTTGTAACATCGTGCTTTCATTTGTTTCCCTTTATTTTCTTAAATAATATATTGGTTGACCCATTCATTGTTTAGTAGCATGTTATTTAATCTCCATGTATTTGTGGTATTTCCAGATTTTTTTCTTGTGATTGGCTTCTAGTTTCATACCATTGTTAGAAAAGATTCATGGTATTACTCTGAACTTCTTGAATTTAGTGAGGCTTATTTTCTGGCCTAATATATGATCTATTCTGGAGAATGTTCCATGTTCATCTAAAAATAATGCGTAGGGGCATCTCGGTGGCTCAGTGGGTTAAGCCTCTGTCTTCAGCTGAAGTCATGATCTCAGGGTCCTGGGATCGAGCCCCAATGGGGCTCTCTGCTCCGCGGGGAGCCTGCTTCCCCCTCTCTCTCTATGCCTTCCTCTCTGCCTACTTGTGATCTCTGTCTGTCAAATAAATAAATAAAATCATTTAAAAATAAATAAATAAAAGATAGAAACAATGTGTACACTGCTGTTTTAAGATGAGATGTTCTAAATATCTGTTAAATTCATCTGTTCCAGTATGTCATTCAAAAGCACTGTTTCCTTCTTGGTTTTCTGTTGAGGTGATCTGTCCATTCAAGTCCCTTACTATTATTGTATTATTATTTATTAGCTCCTTTTGGTTTGTTATTAACTGTTTTATGGATTTGGATGCTCCTAAGGTGGGTACATAAATTTTTACAATTGCTCTATATTCTTGTTTGTTTGTCCCCTTTATAGGCATATAGTTTTCTTCTTTGTCTCATGTTGCAATCTTTATCTTAACATCTATTTTGTCCAACATAAGTATTGATACTCCATCTCTCTTTTGACATTTGTGTCCATGATTGATGTTTCTTCATCCCTTCACTTTCAATCTGCAGGTGTCTGTAGGCCTAAAATGAGTCTGTCTTATAGCCAGCATATAAATGGGTTTTGTTTTTAATCCATTCAGTTACCCTGTCTTTTGAGTGAATCATTTAATTCATTTAAATTTAAAGTCATTATTTATAGATATATATTTTTTGTCATCTTATTTGTTTTGTGGTGGTTTCTGAAGATTTTCTCTGATGTTTTTTTATCTTTCATGGTTTGCCGGTTTTCTTAAGTGATATGTTTGGATTTATTTTTCTTTATTCTTTGCATATTATTGGTTTTGATATAAGTTTACCATTAGGTTTGTATATAACCTTTTTGCATATAGCAGTCTATATTAAATTAATGGTCATTAAGTTTGAACCCATTCTTTACTCCTTTTCTCCCCATGTTTTAGGTATATGTTATTATATTTTACATTGTTTTATGTACTCTTTAATTTTTTTTTTTTTTAGAGAGGGGAAGCAAAGGGAAGGAGGGGCAAAGGGAAGAAGGAAAGAGAATATTAAGCAAGCTCCATGCCCAGTGTAGAGCCTGACATGGGACTCAGTCTCAAGATCCTGAGATCATGATCTGAGCTGAAATCAAAAGTCAGATGCTTAACTGACTGAGCCACCCGGCATGTCTTATTTTACATCCTTTAAATTTGTGAGTTCCTTGACTAATTTTTTACAGAAATATTCATTTTTACTGCTTTTGTGTGTCCTACCTTTATATTGTAACTTTGGGGCTCTCTTTTCCACTGAAATTGTCTCCTTCAATATTTCTTACAGGGCTGATTTAGTGGCTATGAACTCCTTTAGTTTTCATTTGTTTGGGAAACTATATCTTTCCTTCTGTTCTTTTTTCTTTTTTTAAAGATTTTATTTATGTATTTGTTAGAGAGAGAAAACACAAACAGAGGAGCAGCAGGCAGAGCAGGCAGAGGGAGAAGCAGTCTCCCTGCTGAGCAAGGGGCTTGATGCAGAACTCAATCCCAGAACAATGGGATCATGACCTGAGCCACCCAGGTGTCCCTCTCCTTCTATTCTTAAAGATAGCTTGCTGGAGAGTATTCTGGCTGAAGAATTTTCCTACTTAGCACTTTGAATATATCATGCTGCTCTCTTTTGACTTGCCAAGTTTCAGCTGAAAAATTCCCTCTTAGCCATATGGGTTTTGCCTTATAAATTATTGTCTTTTCTTGTCTTAATGTTTTTTAGCATTTTTTATTACAATATTTTGCCAATTTAGCTGCAATATGACTTGGTACGTATCTGCTTTTGTTACGAGTTCTCTGTGCCTGTTGGATCTGAATATGGGTTTCCTTTTTCCAGATTAGGGATGTTTTCAGCTATTATTTCTTCTAATAAATTCTCTGACACCTTTTATCTCTCTTTTTCTGGGACTCCCATAATATGAATACTATTTCTGATGGACTTACTGTGTTCTTTAAGTCTATTCTCATTTTTCATAGTGCTTTTTTTTTTCTCCCTCTTTTGTTCTAGCTTGATTACTTTCCATTCCTCTGTCTTCTAGGTCATTAATTCTTTCCTCTTCTTCTAGCCTGTTGTCCATTGCAAGTATGTTTCTCATTTCATTTATTGAGCCTTTTTATCTCTGTGTTAAGGGTCTCATTCCTGTCTTCTACTCTTTTCTCAAGTCCAGTGACTATCCTTATGATCATTACTTTGAATTCTCTATCAGGAATATTATTTATCAGGGGCACCTGGGTGGCTCAGCAGGTTAAAGCCTCTGCCTTCGGCTCAGGTCATGATCCCAGGGTCCTGCGATCCAGCCCCTCATCAGGCTCTCTCCTCAGCAGGGAGCCTGTTTCCCTTCCTCTCTCTCTCTGCCTACTTGTGATCTCTGTCTGTCAAATAAATAAATAAATTTTTTTAAAGGAATATTATTTATCTCTAGTCATGGCCTTGTCCTGTTCTTTCAATTGGGATAAATTTCTTTGTCTTCTCATTTTATCTAAGTCTCTGTACCTGTTTCTCTGTTAGGAAAGTCAGCTACATCTCCTATTATTGAGGACTATGGCCTTATGAAGAAGAGGTTCTGTAGTGCCCTGCCACATAGTGTTACCTGTTTCCCAGGGCCTGGTGCTCCAATGTGTGCTGTATGCTCTGCTGTTTTTTCCTGGCTTCTTTATCCTTCAGTCCAATCATCTGCAGAGACTCTCTCTATTGTGGGCAGTGTTTTGTCCCTGGCCTGAAAGTCATGCATTTTAATTAGGTATGCTCTGATCTATTTGTGAAATGAGACCTGTCACCACTGCCACCAGAACTGAGGCTCTGTAAAACTCCTGAGTCAGGGTATGTGGTGTTGGCAGGGGTTTGGACTAGTATTCCAGTGGAGGGGCTCACTGTGCTGGGACTGAGGCAAGTGTGACTAGGAGGGGTTGTTCCACCACAGCATAAGGGACAGGGCTTGTATAAGCAGGTTAGATAGGGAGTATCAGCGCTCTACTGGCTCCCACCAGTGGCCCTGTGCTTGTCCTTTGAGGAGCAGGGGAAAGAAATGACACCTTCAAGTTCTTTTGTTCCTGGAGGAGTCTCTCTGTGAATGCCATCTCTCTGGAACATGGTCTGAGATGAGTGAATCACCTCCTCCAGGCACTCTTCGATAGCTATTTCCATACTATATGTCTTGGGGCTGTTTGTCTGTCTTCTCCCCAAGAGCAGTGCAATGCCCTGCAGGCTCTATCCCAGCCAAGCTACTGACTTTTTTTAAAAAAATAAATTTATTTATTTATTTGTCAGAGAGAGAGGGAGAGAGAGCAAGCGAGCACAGGCAGACAGAGTGGCAGGCAGAGGCAGACGGAGAAGCAGGCTCCCTGACAGAGCAAGGAGCCTGATGTGGGATTTGATCCCAGGACACTGGGATCATGACCTGAGCCGAAGGCAGCCGCTTAACCAACTGAGCCACCCAGGCGTCCCCAAGCTACTGACCTTTAAAACTCCCCTTTAAGACCCACTGGTTGCAAGGGCTCCTGAAATTGGGCCCCTTACTTTCCAAGGCGGTTGCTGCAAGCGAATTGTTATCAGGACTCATTTTCCTCTGTGAGCTCCCCTGTATACTCATTGTCTCTCACTCCTCTCCATGACTATGACTTCCTCCCCACCATAGCATCCATGATCCACTTCTCTCCTAAACCATGTATCTGCCTGCCTTGTTCCTTCAATGTGGCCTCTTCTATCCCTTTAGTTCTAGAGTTTGTTCTGTCAGTCTTCAGGTCAATTTCTGGGTTATATTTAGGATGATTTGATAGTTATCTAGTTGTATTCATGGAATGAGGTGAACCTAGAGTCCTCCTAGTCCACCACCATCTTCCAACCTCCTTTACCTCAAAAATATTATGACAATACAGATAAGGGTTTAACTATATAGCTATGTTGAACAAAGCTAAGTATTCCTTATAGATGAGTTATTGAACCAAGAAAAGAACTCAAAAGAAAATATAGTCATTTCAAATTTCTTTGGCTAATCAAAATTCTAGAAACCAATAAAGAAATTATGTAAACATAATGAATTTCTGGAAATTCACACACTGGCTACTACAGTAACAAATAGTGATGTTTTATTAAATAATGTAGTATCTTCAGACTATATATACATATATACTCACATGTACACACACATATATTGTGAACATAACAATATCTATATCTCTTTATACATATCCCCCTTCCATTTCTAAAATTAACACTTAGTGCTAAACAAATTTATTCTATATATTATTTCTTTTCATTTAGAATAATATGATATAAATGATAGCATGGTAAATTTAAAAATTGCTTTTTGGGTGTCTGATACCTTTACCTAAACACTTTGTCATCATGAAGAAATTTAAATGTGAATACTTTGTGGCATCAAACTTATCCAGAAATCTGAATGTCATATGCAAAAATATAATGGACACTCAGAAGAGTATAATTTTTACTTATTTCTATGTACAGGTTTGTTTCATAGACTTTTTTTTTTTTAAAGGATTTATTTATTCATTTGACAGACAGAGATCACAGGCAGAGAGGCAGGCAGAGAGAGAGGAGGAAGCAGGCTCCCTTCGGAGCAGAGAGCCCGATGTGGGGCTCGATCCCAGGACTCTGGGATCATGACCTGAGCCAAAGGCAGAGGCTTTAACCCACTGAGCCACCCAGGCGCCCCTGTTTCATAGACTCTTGATGGTATAGGACAGCCATTTCTAAATACTTGTTTCTAGTTTTTATATGTAAATAAAAAAAACTATCAGAGTGGTTGACTGAACCATTTGTAAAATTAACATGGAGAAGTGAATTTTTCTTCCTATTCCTATTTCTCAGGCACCATGTTGAATATTATCAATGAATACAAATGAGAATGTAAAATAAGCTAAAGCTTACATTATTAAAAAAACTTTATGCAGATGTTTATATAAATGGTAAATTCCCCTAGGCATTTAAAAATATTTGCAAACAGATTGTTAACTGTGACTGATAGGCAAAGATAGTAAAGCTACAGCTTTAGTAGCTGCTGCCAGCCAAGGATCAACTAGAAATTGAGATTGAGCAGCTGTGAAGCTACAGAGCAAGTTAATTGCCAAAATAATTCTAAATAATGCATATAAAAATTAATTTCCACACAATTTTCAGAGGTAATAATATTATGTATGTAATATAGTGTGAAAGGTATTCTGGCCCATTGACCTATGAATAATTAAAGGAGGAGAGGGGAGGGAATGGAAGGGAAGAAAATGGAAGGGAAGGAAGGGAGGAAATCACAAATATAACATTACCATTAATTTCCCTACTATGATTCTGAATAAATTTTTCATTCCCCCTTCTTTCAACAATTCCTTATTGAATTGTTGCCTTTTATTTATTTATTTTAATTGTTAATTTTATTTTGGGTATAGTATATACCCAGATATATAGTATTGGTATATAATGTGCAAAGGAGAATAGCAAATGCCCCTGTGGGGCTTTTACTCCAATATAAGGATACACATAAGCAAACAAGTTAATTGCAGATAGATCAAAACAAGTTCTGTAAAGTATAGGGATGTAATGAGAATGAGGATAAGCACCGGGAGACCACCTCTCTGAGTAGGTGAGATTTGAACGGAGTCCTGAAGGCATGATAGGAGAAAGGCTTTTTGACAAACATTATTGTGAGTTGGGAAAACATCATGTTCAAAGACCTAAAACAACCAAACATTTATCACAGTGAAATACTAGATAATAAACTAATTTTTTCATTTCACTGTTCTTGAAGATAATCAGGATCCTATTAACTCAGCTGTCTGTGCCTAAACACTGGTATGTTTCTCATTATTATATCTAAAATCTAAGATTAAAGGTACCATTGATTTCACTTTATATTAGACCTAAGATGCTGACTTACTTTTGTATACAGATTTTCTTCTCCATGATTCATAGCTTGTGATTTTAGTATCGCTATTGTTTCATTTCATTTTCTGGTAAAAATAGAAAATTGCCTGGTCAAGATATTTGCTTAGAGAGTAACCCAATACTAACAGAGTACTTTTACAAAATCAAATTATCAATGGATCACAACATTGTACTATCCTACTTATTTCTGATATTGGCATTTCAAATATTAGCTATCAAATATTTTTATTGTTGAATTATTATAATTTCAAAGAGCTCATGCTATTTTAGATCTCCCTAATCCTTCTGCAAAGATTGACCATTCTCTCATTTGCCAACTGGTAACCTGCAGAGTATGCTTCAGCTATTATCTGTTCCAGGCAGATTTCTACCCCCCTCTCTCTCCTCTTATGCTTCTCTGTGGACTTGGTAGATACCATTATCAACTGATCATACAGTATTATCTGTTTCCCCATACTAGACTGCTTAACACTTTAATTGCTTATAGGCTTCACATATATTTATCTGATGAAATGTTTGTTGATGTTGGTGGGGGGGAATGTCCTATCAGCAACCTTCCCTATGCTATCTGGGGATTGTCATAGTGACAGGAGATGCACTAGTCTGAAAATCTCCTACTTTGAAACTCTTCACTTTATATAAAGGGACTTTTTAAAAAATGATTGTATTGATTTGGGAGAGAACATGCACACACAAGCAGAGGGAGCAGCAGAGGTTGCTACAGAGGGAGAGGGAGAAGCAGGTTCCACGCCAAGCAGGGAGCACAATGCAAGGCTCCATCCCAGGACCCTGGGATCCTGACCTGAGCTGAAGGCAGACCCTTAACCAACTGAGCCACCCAGGTGCCCGTAAATAATGGGACTTTTAAAGAGCCTAGATTTGATTGTCTAAGCTCCAAGATCTAAATCTCTATGTGGCTAGGTACCAAAAGGGAGGGTCAAGGTGATTTCATGACCCAGATTCTTAATGATCATCTGTTATATAATGGTTTGGCTAAAGTTTATGAAGAAAATTACTATGCCATAGAGTGGTAAATTTAGCCATGATGAAAACTGCCAAAGAGTGTGTGACTAATTATTAAATGCACACTGCATTTGTAAGTTTCATTTTTTCCCCAATATTAATGAATGGGTTGATAGTATCAGTCTATCTAAAAGGTCACTTCATCTGTGACATTCTTTTTGTAATCTTTCCATCAATATTAAGACAAAGGTAAATGCCATATTCTTGTGTGTTTTGCTTTGAAAACATTTAGCAAATGCCAAGCCATTGTAATTCTTCTAGCTACTCAATATAGAAGGAAGCTGTGGGTTATTTTTATTTTCCTTCAGCAATGCAACAACAGACAATGATGGTTTTACAAGTCAAGATAAACATGAAAAACATGTTCTCTCAAGATGAATCAGGTAACCTTTGGTGTTGTAAGTGTTGCTCACTCTCTAGGAGCATATGTTCTTGCCAGCAATAAGCCCCAATTATTATCTAAATATTAAATTTATAACAAACTATTATAGACCTTATTTAATCATTTAGATATTTGATGCCTGATTCTCTCTCTTAGTCTGAAAACATGTGAAGTGGATATCCACAAAATAAAACTTTTTTCTTTATTTCTATATAGTTACACAATCGGGTATGGAGCAATGGGAACCATTAACTCAGTTTCCATATTTCCCGTCATTAAACATTTCATCTCTATAAGAGATGTTAGCTAAAAAAAACCCTCATCTTCTATAGTCTGGAGACCACAACCATTTATAAGAGAAAGAGATGAGTTCATGTCACATCTATGGAGTTGAAATCATGGCAGGATAAAACCATTCACTGCAGTTCTCCATGGAATATATAATTAATCTAGAAATACATCATGTAGCAGTTTGGTTTGTTAAAAGCTATGTGAAGTGATCTTTCCACCATTCACTTCTTTCGTTCATTAAGGGTGAAATATGTGTATTGAGAGGTGGTAAAATATGGTGGTTAAGAGCATGGATGCAGGAGATAGCCTGCCTTTGTGTAAAACCCAGCCCGCAACTCACTAGGTACCATTCTGTGATTCAGTTTCTTCATCTGTAAAATAAGAATACTAATAGTACCTGCCTTACAGTGGTGTTGTATGGATTAAATGAGTGACCATATGTTAAGAAGTTATACAGAGTCTGGCACAGGAGAAATTCTGTATAAGTGTGAGCTTCCATTGCTATTATTATATGTACTTCATGTTTTGTATATAGTATCAGTCTATCTAAAAGGTCACTTCATCTGTGACATTCTTTTTGTAATCTTTTAAAAAAGATTGGACATGCAACATGGACATAGGGAGGTGGAGAGGAGAAGGGAATTGAGGGAAATTGGAGGGGGAGATGAACCATGAGAGACTATGGACTCTGAAAAACAACCTGAGGGTTTTGAAGGGGTGGGGTTGGGAGGTTGGGGGAGCCAGGTGGTGGGTATTATGGAGAGCACGCATTGCATGGAGCACTGGGTGTGGTGCAAAAACTATGAATTCTGTTACGCTGAAAAGAAATGAAATAAAAATAAAAAAATAAAAAAGGAAAAAAATATTTGAGTAAGCCCTCCTTAAAACATGGACAGTAAATGTTCCCCAGTGATGGTTGTTCTAATACTGAATTGGGGTATGGATTGGAAAATGGTAGAGTTAGTTCCAAATGTCAATTCATTTGGTCAATCTAACTATAATGATTATACAGAGTCCTTATACAAATAAGCCATGAAGTTTTCCATGATGGAATTTATAATGCCATGGTGAAAAGAAATATAGTGGATTTTAATAAAATGCAGGATATAGAATGTGCTCAATAAAGGCATGGGTATAATTTGATTTTGGTGGCCTTGCAAAGTTTTTAATTATTATTCAGATGAGATATTTGGACTGAAAGTGGAAAGATATATATGATTTTGACAGGTGGACATAGTTGGATAAAGGGCTTTGTTGTGACTAATTCACCAGATATACAATATAAATTATGATAGATGATAGATAGATAGATGGATAGTGATATATAATAGTAGATGATTGGACAAACAGATTAGGTATTGATTGAGAATGTTAGAAATCTTAAATCCTCACTAAGAAAACTAAGGAAACTGACACATCTTGGGATGAGAAAGCCAGTGTTAAGTGTTTAAACAGAATAGATATATAATTGAATCTGACTATTAGAAATAAAATATTGGTAGTTGTATAGAGAATGTCCGAGAAACTTTTGGTGAACTATTCTGGTTAAATAGTGCTTTGAATTCATGTCTTGAACTTCCACACCTACCACAAACACAGTACAAAAAGTATAAAATAAAATAAATAATGCCAGATGTACTCTATAGAGCAGAAAAAGAACAATAACCTGGAGTGGTGGGAACTGGGGCATTAAGTTCCACCCCACTAGTATCTATATCCAAAAGCAAGAAATGTTACTGGTGGGGTAAAGAGGACAACAAGGACCATGTGCATAGTGAAGGACTGCTGTGAGATACAGGGACAGCCAAAGGACCTTACTGTTGAAGAAGCCGGAAGACAACTGCCCTGCAGACTGGAACGCCATCTTATACACAGGTAACTATACCTGAAGAAAATATAAAAAGCCACCTGGACTGAACTTGGTCCAAATTTATCTCCTACCAACTTCATGCAAGGGAAGAAGCCCTCAGTGAACAAATTAAAACCTATCATCATCAGACTTGAAGTATGGGGAAGATAAGTTCCCAAAATGAACACTCCCAATGGCAGAAGAAAAACTAAAAGACAAATGACCAACAAAATCACCAGTTGAAGAATGAATTCACTGTCAAAATGGAAGAAAATAATAATTTAAAAAATTTATGATCCAAGAGTATGTAATAATATTATAAAAGAATGATAAATTATGAAAGAAAAAGAGGCGCATATGAACCAGAAGGAAATGGACAAGAGATTTTTTAAAATTAAGTAAAAATGAAATCAGACACATACAATTGAATTTTCCTTAAATCAGTCAAAAGGAAAATGGTAAATGAGTAATTCAGATAGGATAAACCAAAGGATTTTCAATAAAAAATAATTATTTCTAAATTTTCAATGTCATTTTTAAATGAAAAAATATTAAACACAGAAAATGGATGAGAACCTAATGCAATAATTTTAACAGGGAAGAAAAAAAAATGGAATGGTAGAAAAAAATATGTAGTGAGAATTAGGACTTTTCAGATGTAAAGAATGATGTGAGATTTTAGATTAAAAGTAAATATCTAGTGCTAAATAATATAAAAAATAAACTTGCACATTGATATTAAATTTAAATAAGAAAACCCTAGAAAGGAAAAGAAGGGCCATTATATGACAAGATAAAGAAGCCACTGAGAACATATAACAGTTTTGAACTTGAATGTACTTAAAACCATCAATGAATGTTTTTAAAACTCAGGAGGAATTAAAAGGAAAAATGGGGATGTATCAATATCTCTCAGATAATAAGAGTAATATTAAAAAAAACCAAGGACATAAACAACATATGATCTAATATAAATACAGAAACCTGAAATCCACAAATATATGATGTTCAATTTTTTAAAGCATGTATGGAACCTTAACAAAAATTGACTACACATAGATGAGAAAAAATAAAGACATTTCAAAGAATGGTATCTTAAAAACCACATTTCCTTTTACAGTGATGAGAGAGTACATTTCCAAAGCTTTCTATCTTAGTTACTGATTAGAGGACCAAAATATCAAAGCTAAGGATGATGATGAGTATCAATTTACCCATCAAATGTAAAACCTGTTTTCTAAAACGTCATTACAGGACTCAACACAGAATTGCAACCTTCTGTAGAATTTATGGACACTTAAAATGTGAACATGTTCTCTTATTATACTTTTGACTCAATTCCCATTCACCAGTTTCTTGATTTATTTTTTTATCTTAAAATAAGGAGATTCAATTATATAATGGTTAAGAACCCTTCCAGTTCAGTAATTGCATTATGATACATCTTTAATCTTTCAACTGCTGCATTTTCTCCATGTTTCTTATAGAAATAGTTTGCCTTTCTTAAAAGTGACAGAGAAAAGAGAGTTTGCGGAATCAGACAAATCTGATCTTGAATCAGGTCCTGCCACTCACTAAGTGTGTAACTTTACATGAGTTATTTATGCTGTTGAGCTCAGCTCTTCCATCTCTGAAAATAAAATCAACCTCAGTTTTCAATGATGTAAAAATGTTTTGACATTTCAACCAATGTTGATCCAAAAAATTGCAAGTCACCTATTAAGTGCTGGGCATTAAATGTGATAGATTAGAGAGAGACAATCTAGACTATGGGACACACAGTATTAATTCCTTCCCTCTCTATTCTTCACCTTTCTCCCTAAGTCTTTCTCCCCAGGTACTAGTGTCTTACACAGCATCAACAAACCATGTTGCTTTGTATATGTTAGGACGGGCATGCAGGGGGCACCTGGGTGGCTCAGTTGGTTAAGCATCTACCTTCCTCTAAGTCATGATCTCCGGTCTGGGATGGAGCCCCATGTTGGGCTTCCTACTCACTAGGGAGTCTGTTTCTCTTTCTCTTTCTCTTCCCTTCTCCACTGCTCATTCTCTCTCAAATTCTTTAAAAAAAAAAAAAAAAAGAATGGGCATGAGCAAGAAAACAAGGCACAGCAGTGCTGAGGAGGAAGCCTCTCCCCTCTGGAAAACCGGATATCTAAAACTTAAGCATACTTTTGAGACTCAATCAAATTCCAACATCAGACATAGTTTATGGGTGTTTGTCTCCAGCTCTTTGTTGAGCACAATACTGTGAGAGCTGCTCAGCAATTTGCAGGACAGAATAGCAAGGCAGGCACTCTCTCTGCTCTTTTCATAATTTATACCAAATTGATGCAGGCAGATAGCATGAAATGCCTTTTTGCTTTCCAGGTTTGAAACAACTAGTGAATCATTTATATGTTATTTTCCTTGTTTGGAAATTAAATATTCTCCATATTGAGGATTTTGGAGTATTTGAGAGGGGAAGATTATTCAGTGTGCCTTGTGTGATGATAACCTACACTGTAATTCAAGCAAATTTACTTCCCAGGATATAAAATTTCAAGGCACTCAGACAGGAATATTATCTCAGTTTTTGGTGAGATTTTTCATATCTGTTTTTAATTTAGTCTTTAAATTTCATACTAGATATAAAGTACAATTTCCTCACTTACCTCACTGCAATTTTTAACATTTACAAAGTAAAACCTCACTTTAGATTAGGCTGTGGCAAATTTTCCTTTTCAAGGCATTGATAACTTTTGAATTTATGGTCTGACAGTACATTAAACAAACCAAAACACAAATATTCAAAAATTAAACTCACATTAACTATAAATGCACATTGACATAAGAAAACTCTAAAAGTAGCTTTACTAAATGAACCGCACTACTAAAATATGTAAAATTCTAGATCCCTCATTTTTTTTTGTGCTTTGTCTCTAAGAAAGATTGCATAAAAACAGAAACGAGTAAATAGGAAGCTCTTTAGAAAGGAATCATCTTTCCTTAGCAGCCTGAATAGTTAGCAGAACTTATTAACAGACTTTCATTTTTTCTTTCTTTTTTAATTTTTTAAAAAGATTTATTTATTTATTTATTTATTTTTGGACAGAGAGACAGTGAGAGAGGGAACACAAGCAGGGGCAGAGGGAGAGGGAGAAGCAGGCTCCCTCGCCAAGCAGGGAGCCTGATGTGGGGCTCGAACCCAGGACCTTGGGATCATGATCTGAGCTGAAGGCAGAAGCTTAACAACTGAGCCACCCAGGCACCCCATCATTTTTTCTTTTAATGAAACAAAAATCCTTTTGTACTTTACTTCCCCATTCCTGGGGTTAATAGATGTCTTGGAAATATACACAGAGGAACTTACGTGTAAGTGACCTCATGTTGATTTCACATATTCTAAAATCCCTACTGTCCAGAAAATCTTCCTCTCATCCACTTAAATATCTCAGATTAAGCTACTGTGTCCAAGGGAAAAATAAATGAACATGAAATGTTTATATATTAAGTTGGCAGACTGCCTTAGTTATTCATCCAAAATTATTTAACAGTTTCATGAGCCAGACGTTGTTCTTTATCCCATTACCATATTAACTCATGATAGTTGATCAGATAAAGTAGTGTAAAAATAAATTTCAAGAGAACAAGGAATCATGCACATGATATTTAAAAATTTGCAGTGGAACAGGAAGAGGAAACCAGAAATGTCTAGAAATTAAAGGTAGGAGGCATTGAAAATGAAGTGTAAGCAAAATCAGGTAAAGAATGAAGGCTAATCGATACTGATGAATAACAAGTTTCTGATGAGCCTTTTCAGTGAGTTTCCATTGTACAGTTGTTTTGATCTTATCGTTGGATACTACAAAAATGTCTGTGTTTGGTTGTTTGCATTGATACAACCATGTAGTCATTCCAGTTAAAGAAACATCTGTCCCCTATGCACCCCCTTCTTTTCTAAACATATGTCAATTGCTTTTCTTCTTTTTCTTCCCCAATTTACTTTTCTCTTATGCTCTTATAGATAAGTATGCATTCAAACAATTTGATCTGTCAGGGAAGAGAGAAAAAGGTGAATAAAAATGCAGATGACAGAACATCAATCAGCTCTTGTTCAAATTTCCCATCTCATTATATCATATTGCTAGATTTTAAGAATTTTCTGCCATGTTATATTGGCAAGTTCTTACTTTACTATCAATTCGCATTCCAGAGATATAACAGCTCTAGATCTTCAAATCTTGACTATCCAAAACTAGATGATCACTCTTCCTTCCACACAAGGTAAAAATCACAAAACCATTTACTTTGATCCAAGTATTCTGTTTATGACATGTTTAAAGCTTCCACATTTTTGACAAAAATACTCTTCTTCCACAAGTAAAAGCTATATATAATTACTGGTATTTCAATCCCTGGTATTCAGTAAGAAATTTACATGGTAATCCTTCTCCTGAAAGCCCCAAATAGGTATACCACCATCACTATACCAATACCTATTACATGGCCTCTCCTCACTTCCTAAAGTTATAAACGTCATCCAGTAAGAGCCAAACACCAAACTCTCCTTTAGTCATTGTGCTTAATTCTACCCCTAACGAACAAGGGATGTCTTTTTTGTGAGATAAGAGCTGTTATAACAATTTGTAGAATGTGAAAGTTCTGTCCAAATAATCAGTATCACATGTTACAAAAGCATTTCTAAATCTTCTTGAGCATTAGTTTCCATTAATGAATCTTGTACAACTGGAACAACCAAACTTCCAGGAATGCCATCTTTATGGAGAAAGATGAAAGTCCAGAAAAGAAACAGAGCCAAAGAATGATACAGATATAAGTGGTGAAGGGCCCTATGATTTACAAAGTCCATTTCCCTCAGTATTCAGATTAAGAGTTCTAAGCAATTTAATGACTTCCTCAATGATACAAAATTACTTGAGAACAAGGACTTAACTTCTGATAGTCTCAATTCTCAGTAACACCTTAGTTTTTTTTTCTTTTTTCTTTTTTCTTTTTTTTGTTGAGAGAGTGTAAAGAAATGTCAAATTCTCCAACCCTCAAATAATAGTTTTAGTATTTTTAACCATTTCTAATTCTCATATATGATGACTTTCCAATCTCCATATTGTTACAAATGTCAAAAATTATTAGCAAATATGTAAGGTCATTTCCAAATTTATAAAATTACTTCTATCTATTCTTGACTTCAAATATCTTAACAAAAAAGAAGAATATCTTTTTTGTACAGGAACACCTGCCAGAATTATGATTTTAAAAATATATGTATATATACACATATGAATGAATATATATATATATGTATATATGTATTCATCCTACCTTTATATTCTATTTTTCATTCTACCTATATATTTTATGTATATAATCTATCCTTCTAATCTCCCCTAAAAATTAATGGCTTTTAACATACTTGCCTTGGTTAACGTTTATGACCATTTCAAAGTATTTGGGGTCTAACAAAGTGAATACAGTTCAAAAACTTTCACATGTCTACATCACAAGCAGCACACAGCATTTTTACTGAGGTATTTTGTGCCTGAGGCCTGTAGTTAACACTGCCAAGGAATTTCCTGGAATGTAGGCTGGAATATTCTAAATTCTGAACACATTCCCCCAAATTTCAAGTACCTTTGAAAAATGGAAAAGGGAATGTTGTCATTTATTTGACTTGGCTGGAAAATATTTTTAAAAGCACTTTCCTCAATAGGGTAATATTTATTAAGAAAATAAAAAATATTCTACTTTCGTAAGTGGTACTCAGGAAAGTATGCCTGAATTTATGTCTAAATTTACTGTAATCAGTAGTAAAATGCTTTATGAAAATAATGCTGATCTTACTACATCAATAATGTACCACTAATATGGCTGTTCTACAATTATGAATAATAAGAACTCAAAGCATAAATTCTGCAACCTCAAGTGATATGGGCTATTTCATTGCCAGAAGCAACTAAACCAATCAGCAGAGAGGATTCTGTAATTTTTTAATTTTTTAAAATCTCTGTATTGGAAATTTATACTCCTTTCAAAGCCCAAATCCCTTTATAATTGAGGAGGTTTTTTTTCTTTTGTAGAATATCTACATTCTTATTATAGTATTGCTATATAAATCTCTTGTTCTATTTACCTGGAAATAATTATTTGTAAGCTAAGGTTTTGGGATTAACAGCTTTCTCTGTAACTCTTTCTTATAGATTTTATTTTTCAACCTTTGCTCATGTACATGTTCTTCCTTCTGAAAAGACTGAAGAATCTCTAATTTTGTGTTCAAAAGGGCTAATACCTTCATGTCTGAAATTAATAAGCAGATAGTGAGTTTTCCACAGTATAAGCTAGCTCATTCATTGTTTCCCTGTACTGTGGTTTTGTTTAGCTTCATGGAGATACCACATCTCACATCCCCTGAAAAAAATAAATTGTTTTGCCACAAACTGGTAATCTAAAGCAGTACAAGGCAGCTCAGAGACTTTTCTGAACAAGAGTGCCAGCATTGGGTGTTTAGCAGAACGAAGTGTCGTGGACAGCTGGTGGGAGTTCAGGTTCTTCTAACTGAGAAGAAAACTACTTTGGGGCCAAAAGATTTTTATTTTTTACCCAATAGAAACTCTTTGCAGTAATCAGCTGATAGTTTGTAGGCAACATCATCCATATCACTTATATGAAGCACTCAATAGAACATTTAAGGTAAAACAGAATTTTTTTGTTCTCTATTATTTAGTGTGAAAATAGACCTTTCTTAGAGCCCTCATGTGATAAAACTGCCATTTTTTCTATTATGAGACACAAGAACATAATGGTAAAGAACTGCCTTCATCCTCAGATGTGTCTGGGTTTAGGGTAAAACTCTTCCATTTATTGGCTATGAATTACAGACAACTTATTTTACTTTGGCCACTCAAGCTCCTCATCTGTTCAATAGAGGTTATTTCATTACTTTATAGGGTGGTTATGGAAATGATAAGGGATAATAGATGTGAAGCACTTAGCACAATACCTGAAATTTAACAAGTGCCATAAGAAGACTTTGTCGTTATATTTTTATATTTATGACTAATACCATGGTTGTTTAACTTTGTGCAGTAATGGATAAGTGGCTTGCCAATAGTCCCCAAAGCAGAATTCAATAGTTCAGGACACTAGAAAAACTATATGAATAAAGAAAAACAAGAAGGAGAAGTGTTAAATCTCAAAATACATATTATGGTTGATAGTTATCTGTGTAACTTGTTCATTATGTGAGTTTATGGAAAAGAACAAATATTTTTTTAGTTAGGCTTTGAAACTTGAGGGAGATTATCAAAATCAAAAGTAGAGTCAGTTTTCCAGTTGCCACTGCTTGACTGTGTGCTCTCAGTTTGAGGTGAGATTCCTTGCATTATTCTTCTGGTATTTGTTGGCTTTGTATCATTTCGCCTCCTTGTCAAAATTCAGTGTTGGCTGCATGAAAGCGACTGGCATTTGTTTCTTCTGGCAAAGAGAAGTGGTAAGAGGGTGACTGGGAGCCTTGTTTATAGAATAACGGCATTAGTGAACATTTTTGATCCTTAGGCTTTCATCCCAAGAAAAACCGTGAGGGAAGTTGCAAACAGTAAAAATTATTTCCTTCACTCTAAAACTGGAATGATAACGGGATTTTTTTTTTTAAAGGTGCCTACTTGTAAAATCAGTACAACTGACATTTCCTTAGGTACATTAACGTATAATGCAGACAACTGGTTTGGCTTTTTCCTGCATGAATGTGCCAAGTATTTAATTTATTTTAAATGAGTAATTTATTTTAAGTGTGAAGCTGTTGTATATGTAAATATATACCATGTCAACAACAGATCAGATTTTTCAATTATTTAAGTTTTTATAGAAACTGATCAGGAAAATGAATAAACGTGTCACATGTCCGTCAGCACCAACTCAAGGTTATAGGAAGAAGTCTTATATTTCTGACGGTGCATACACTGTTTTCCCAAAATATATATAATCATTAAAAGGAAAATGAGTAAAACATTTATAGAAATCTGCTGTACAAGTTTTGTTACAAACAGCCCACATTTTTAGGTCTGAGGTGACTTGCTTGGATACTTGGATGCTTTGAAAGAATTGCTTTCTTCCTTAAGAAAATTAACACAACTGCTGCCTAGAGAGAGTTTTTTTTAATTTTCTTTACCTAGAAACATACAATGTACCCAAGTTATAACAAAGATTATTATGCTTAAGTAAATATCAATTGCAATTTTATTTTATTGTTTAAATTTTTCAGCTTTATCATGGTATAATTGACAAAATTTTAAAATATTTAAACTGTACATAATTTTATATATATATATATATATATATATATATATATATATATATTTACAGGATTCTTCCAATCCAGTTGATTAACACATCTATCACAGTATTTATTTATTTTTGGTGAGAACATTAAAGTTCGTCTCTTTGCAAATGTCAAGTATATAATACAGTGCTATCGAATACAGTCACCATGTTGCACACTAGATCCTCAGACTTTATTCATCTTATAGCTGAAATTTGTACCCTCTTAGCAGTGTCTGTTTTCCAACCCCCTCTCCCCTCATCAAGCCCCTGGCAACCACTTCCCTACTCTCTGTTGTATGAACTTGACATTATTTTTAGACTCTATCTTTAAGGGAAACCATGTAGTGTTAGTCTTTCTTTGGCTTATCTCAGCATGACGTCCCCAAGTTCCATCCATGTTATCACAAATGGGAAGGTTTCCTGCTTTCTCATGGCTGAATAATATTCCATTCTGTGTGTGTACACATCCTTTGTATCCATTTGTCTGAAGCAACACAGGTTGATTCCGTATCTTGGTATTGTAAATAATGTTGCAGTAAACATGAGTGTGGGGGCGTCTGGGTGGCTCAGTGGGTTAAGGCATCTACCTTCGGCTCAGGTCTTGATCCCAGGGTCCTGGGATCGAGCCCCCGCATCGGGTTCTCTGCTCAGCAGGGAGCCTGCTTCCTCCTCTCTCTCTGTGCCTGCCTCTCTGCCTACTTGTGATCTCTCTCTATCAAATAAATAAATAAATGATTTAAAAAAAATGAGTGTGCAAGTATCTTTCTGAGATTCTGTTTTCATTTCCTTTGGATATGTGCCCAGAAGTAGGATTGCTGGATCATATGGTAATTTTACATTTAATTTTTTTTATTGAGGAATTTCCATACTGTTTTCAAAGTGGCTGTACTATTTGCATTCCCATTCATGGTGCACAGGTTCCCTTTTCTCCACATTCCCACCAATGTTTGTTATCTGTCATCTTTTTTATGATGGCCATTCTAACAGGTATGAGGTGGTATCTCACTGTGATTTTGATATACATTTCTCTGGTGATTAGTGATGTGGATTGTCTGCTGGTCATTTATATGTCTTCATTGGAAAAAAATGTCTATTCAGGTATTCTTAGAAAAAATAATCATAATGGTACTGGTTCTGATATTTCTAGTGAGTGAATTAGTTTCAACCTCAATTCTGATCATATGAAGGCTTCACTGTAAAGGTCTCAAACTGTTATCAAGTATCTACAGAACTCAATTTTGGCTGAATTTATACAAAATTAATGAGTTTATTCTAATGCATTTATTTAAATGAAATATATAATATCTCTCTATAGACCCACACACACATACACAAAAAAGTCCCTAAATATAAACAAGCTAAATTAACCAGTTAGCAAAATTGCAGTTCTAGAATATGAAGTATCTCATTTAATGTTTAATTTTTTTATTTTCTATTTTTGTTTTAGAATATTTTGACAAACCATAATCTCATGAAACAAACTGAGGGTTGCTTGGGGGTGAGGGAGTAGGGATAGGGTGGCTGGGTGATGGACATTGGGGAAGGTATGTTCTATGGTGAGTGCTGTGATGTGTAAGCCTGACTATTCACAGACTTGTACCCCTGGGACAAATAATACATTATATGTTAACTTAAAACAAAGACTATTTTGACAGATGCTTCTGTCAAAAAGCATAAAAAATATTTTTTAACTTTTTGTTATAGCTTATTTTCTTGTTAACACTATAAAGAATTGTATTTCTCCTAAGAATTTGTCCTTGAAATTTTTATCTATTTACTTCCAAGAATAGCCTCAGATTCTTAAAAATGAGACCATTTCTTACCTGCAGTTAGTGCATTCTTCTGGGAAAACACAAAATAATAGCAAGTAAATGTTCTCTTGTGTACTTTCACCTTTCAACTATGATTAGATATTGCCAGTTCCCAAAATATAAAACTAGGAGATGAACAACTTGAGTTTTAGGGCTGGTTTTGCTACCATCTATTTACACTTGGAAAACCTTGATTTAGCCTGTTTGCTCACTTAGGAAGTGTTCAAAAGAGTGAATGGTTACGGTCTATTAAATACTTATATGAGAAGGAAAGAATTTATAGCTGTTCTCACCCAAGCATAGCTGGTATACCCCTAATGAAAATAATGTTTCCATCTTAATCTGAGTTTTATCTGAGTTTGCTGTGTCTCAAACATACTGGAATAGTTCATTTCAAGCTTGCACCTCTTAAAATATGTTCACCAAAAGCATATCACTTTGCAATCCAATAAGGTGGGAAGAATGGACTGTGTTAGGTTTGTGGTGCACTTGACAAATTTAAGAGGTCAAATGACTAGCCCAGGGTAATGAGCCAGAACCCAGATTGAGACAAAGGTCTTCTAACTCTAACAGTAAGTTGGATTGCTACATGTGCATTTCTAAAAGGGCACAGTGTCGGGGCACCTGGCTGCCTTGGTGGGAGAAGCATGCAACTTTTGATCTCAGGGTGATGAGTTTGAGACACATATTAAGTATAGAAGTTGAAATAAACTTAAAAAAATAAAAGAGCATGGTGGTTACTTTCAATGTTGATTCACACATTACTTACTTGTGATTTTTAAAATTTGTAATGTTTCCTTTCTTTAAATTAAACCTTAACATATATTCTTCCTGTTTTTTTATGTACCATTATATAGTGTAGTATTTAAAACCTAAAAAGCTTTTTTTTTTTTTTGGCATGAAAGGTGACAAGTCCTTGAAAAATTTAAAGACTGAGTGGATCCTCTCTTCTATTTCCATGAATACAACTAACATTAATCACAAACAGAAATAAATAAACCCCTCTGAATTTAGATTCATCTCCTCAAGGTCAGGCTTCTCTGGTAAGCAATGCAAAAGACAACTGGGAAACCTGAAGTCGAAGTTCAGAAAGAATGCACTACATACCTGTGGTGTTAGTATAGTACCAATAAAATGAATTAATTACTTTTCTCTAAATATTACATTCACATACTAAAAGTTACTGGAAGGTTATTTCTTTTTGTAAAATATATCCAATTTATATTTGTATCACATTGTGAATGTCCCCATTCTGCCTTAGCAATAAGCTCTCGATCTCTCATTATATAAAGTTTTATACTTCTAAAACAACGATAATTCTAAATTATCACAATGTTTTGTCTTCCCAGTCAATATCACTGATTAATAGTGATTAATAAGGATCATCTTTATATAGTAATTACTAGAAAAGAATTAAATTAATATACATTTTTAGGTTGAACATAGATTCACAAAGGATGACCTGTGTAAATAAGTCTGCTTAGCATATAAATTATCTCACAAAGAAAACCTTAAATCTAACTAATTGATATTTTTTTTAAAAATAGGCTAAGGAAATTTTTTATTGTGGTAAAATATATGTTATATAAAATTTGCTACTGTAACCATTTAAAAATGTTCAACGACATTCATTCCATGTTGTACCACCATCACCACTATTTTCAAATATTTTTTGTTGTCCCAAAAAGAACTCTAACCACTTAGCTATGACTCTTCATTCTTCACTCCTTCCTTCCCCTGGTAACCTCTAAAATATTTTTGGTTTCTGCCTATTCTAAGTACATCATCATATAATTGGAATCAAACAATAGTTGCCTTTTTATTTCATGGAGAGTAATGTTTTTAAAATTCAACCATGTTATAACACATGTCAAAACTTCATTCCTTCTTATAGCTGTTTTAATCCATTCTTATGTTGATGAATACTTGGTTAGTTTCCAGGTTTGGCTATTCTAAATAGTGCTCCAAATAAACACTGAACATACAGGTATCTCTTTGAGCCCCTATTTTTAATTCTCAGTTATACATCTTTGAGTTGAATTTTTGGTATATGATTATATGGTAATTCCATGTTTAGCTTTTTTTGAGGAAGCACCAAATATTTTTTTCAATGACTACAGCATTTTGCATTCCCAAGAGCAACACACAAAGATTTCTATTTCTCTACATAATTGTCAACATTTTTAAAAGAAATTATAGCCATTCTAGTAGGAGTAAAGTGGTATTTCATTGTGCTTCTGATTCATATTTCTCTAATAACTAATGATTTTGATGTGCTTATTGGCCATTTGTATATTGCCTTTGTAGAAATATTTATTCAAGTCCTTTGTCTATTTTTATGTTGGGGTGTTTGTTTTTTTGTTGAGTTATAGAGTTTTTTATATATATTCTAGATTTTTTTAAAGATTTTATTTATTTATCTACTTGACAGATAGAGATCACAAGTATGCAGAGAGGCAGGCAGAGAAAGAGGAGGAAGCTGGCTCCCTGCCAAGCAGAGAGCCCAATGTGGGGCTCAATCCCAGGACCCTGAGATCATGACCTGAGCCAAAGGCAGAGGCTTAACCCATTGAGCCACCCAGGTGCCCCAATATATATTCTAGACATTAAATTGTATCAGACATATGGTTTATAAAATTTTCTTTCATTCTATAGGTTGTCTTTTCATTTTCTTGATAATGTCCTCCGAGGCACAAAACTTCTTAATTTTGATGAATTCAATGTATCTATTTTGTCATTGCCTGTATTTTTTTTATGTCAAATTTAGGAATCCATTACCAAATTTAAGAGCGTGAAAATTTAAGCCTAAGATTTTTATAGCTTTAGCCCTAGATTTAGGCCATTGATTCATTTTAAGTTAATTTTGTTAGGGGACAAACAGCATTCTTTTGCATGTATATACCAACTTTCCTCAGCACCATTTGTTGAATGTACTATTCTTGCCCCATTGAAAGGAATTGGCACTTTTGTCAAAATTTAAGTGATCATATGTGTGGGTGTGTCTTTCTGGACTTGCAATTATATTTCATTGGTCTGTGTGGCTAACATGCTAATAGCATACAGTTTTGATTACTATAGTTTAAAATGTTTGGAAATCAGGAAGTAGAAGTCCTCCAATTTCTTTTTTTCAATATTATTTTGATTATTTAGAGACTCACTATATATGAATTTGAGGATAGGGATTGTATTATATTTGTAGATCACTTTGAGTAGTATTGACATTTTAATGATAGTAAATCTTCCAGTCATGAACATTAGTTGTCTCTCCATTTATATAGGTCTTTAATTTCTTTCAGAAAGTTTTATTGTTTTCAGTGGGCAAGTCTTCCACCTCATTGGTTAAATCTATTCCTAAATATTTTATTATGTTTGATGTGATTGTAAGTGGAATTGTTTTCTTAATTTCCTTTCTAGATTATTCATTGGTAATGTATACAATATAATTGATTCAGTGTAATGCATCACATAAGTAGAATGAAGGCAAAAATCTACATGATAATCTTATTGATGCAGAAAAGGCATTTGACAAATTCAATACCTTTTTATAATAAAACCACTCAGAAAAGTAGGAATAGAAGGTAACTTCCTTAATATGAAAAAGGACATTATGAATAATCCACAAGTAATACCATACTTAATAGTATAAGACTTAAAGCTTTAAATCCGGAACAATACAATGATGTCTGCTTTCACTACTGTTATTCACCATTATACTGGCAGTTCTAGCTACAGAAATTAGATAAGAAATAAAAGGCATCAAATTGAAAAAGCAGCAGCAAAATTATCTTGATTTTCCTAGTGTTAAGTAAACTTTTAAAAACTTAATGAGCTAATTACTAAATAAAATGGTTTCTTTTCCAATCTGATAGGAAAAAGAATAAAAGATTTCTATTTTAAATACCAGTCTTTCCAAATTTATATTACAGGAAAATACTGTATCTTAAACAACCCTTACCACGGCGAACTGATTTTATCACTCTGACTTGTGCTTCTGTAACAACAGTTGCTCTGAACCCAAGGCATCCTACCAGTGTCAGAAAAGAGAGTCATTCTATTTTTGTTGAAATAAGGTTGAAATTCACTAAGAAAACTTATGACCATTTTTAGGCCATAAAGATGTATCAGAATAATTTTGTAGTCTTCCCTTTAGTTTCTGATTATAGTAAAATGACAGGCACAATTAAAAGTAAATATATTTTATTTTAATTAGTATTTTTATTATGTTAGTAAATAATATATTTTAAATAAAAACATATTTTTCTTACTTGAGAATTCTCGTATCCAGAGAATTCAGAGAATTCAGAATTCAGAGAATTCTCATATTCTCTATAATTCCCAGCGCTCCATAAAATTTCTCTAGGGGATTATCTTATTTAATAATCACCCTGCTTCTACTGCCACCCTTTCCCCCATAATTCCAAACTACTTTATGTAAATTCTTGGGTTAGAATTGTTTTTAGGAATTCTTATTTTTTTAAAGATTTTATTTATGTATTTATTTTACAGAGAGAGAGAGAAAAAACAAGCAGGGGGAGTAGCAGAGGGAGAAGCAGGCTCCCTGCTGAGCAGGGAGCACAGTGTGGGGCTCTATCCCAGGAACCTGTGATCATGTGACCATGACCTGAGCCACCGAGTGTTTTTTTTGTTTGTTTGTTTGTTTTAATTTCTTTTTTAAGATTTTATTTATTTATTTGACAGACAGAGATCACAAGTAGGCAGAGACGCAGGCAGAGAGAGTTGGGGAAGCAGGTTGCCTGCTGAGCAGAGAGCCTGACGTGGGGCTCGATCCCAGGACCCTGGGACCACAACCCGAGCCGAAGGTAGAGGCCTCAACCCACTGAGCCACCTAGCCGCCCATTTTTAGGAATTCTTCACCATGAAATCATGTAATAAATTCAGTTAACAGAATAACAAATACATGTTTGGGAGATATGGAAGATGTCAAGATGTACAAAACTTTGGTTGAAACCTTCTTTAATATATACAACAGTATTCTTTATCAAAATGTTATAAAAAATGTGCAAGTCTTGTACATTGAAACCTGCAAACATTGCTCAGAGAAATTAAAGAAGCCATAAGAAATGTACCATGCTCATGAACTGGAAAATTCAGTATCACTTTTTTCCCTAAATTGATCTGTTCATTCAGTGCAATCCAAATAAAAATCCCTTCAGGGTTCTGTTGAAATTAATAAGCACATTTTAAAATTAACATGAAAATACAAAAGACCTAGATGAGCCAAAACAATCAATTTTGAAAACAGAATGAAGTTAAAGATTTAGAAAAAACAAACAAACAAACAAACAAACAAACAAAAAACAACTTAGTAAGAGAGGGGAGGTGATTCAAGAAGGTGGTAAAGGAAGATCTTAAACTCACTGCCTCCCACAGGCACACCAGATGTACAGCCACATATGGAAGAAGTCCCTTTGAAAGAGACCTGAAATTAGCTGAACAGCTTCTTCACAACAAAGGGGAAAGGAGGCACATCATAATGGGTAGAAGATGGCTACCAAAACTAGACAAATATACCACCAAAAATGACAATTACAGGCCAACATTCTGATGAACGTGGATGCAAAAATCCTCAACAGGTTATTAAACCAAATTCAACAATACATTAAAAAGAATATAACCCACAATCAAGTGGGATTTATTCCAGACATACAAAGATGGTAAAACATCCACAAATCAATGTAATATGCCACATAAATAAAAAGAAGGATAAAAATCATATGCTCATCTCAATAGATGCAGAAAAAGAATTTGACAAATTCAACATTCACTTATAATGAAAACTCAATAAAGTGGTTATAGAGGGAATGTACCTCAACATAATAAAGGCCATTTATTGGGGCATCTGTGTGGCTCAGTCAGTTAAGCATCCAATTCTTAGTTTCAGCTCAAGTCATGATCTTAATCAGTCATGAGACTAAGCCTGCATAGGGCTATGCACTCAGCAGGGAGTTGGCTTGAAAATTCTCTCCCTCTGTCCCTCGC
The DNA here is from genome assembly GCA_004024625.1 of Mellivora capensis. Classification (NCBI taxonomy): domain Eukaryota; kingdom Metazoa; phylum Chordata; class Mammalia; order Carnivora; family Mustelidae; genus Mellivora; species Mellivora capensis. The sequence continues at coordinate 52,457 of PISX010014372.1, forward strand.
CACCACTTGTGCTCTCTCATTCACTCTTGCTCTCTAAAATAAATACATCTTAAAGAAAAGGCAATTTATAACTAGCCCACAACTAACATTATACTCAATCATGAAAAACTGAAAACCTTTCCTCTAAGATCAAAAATAAGACAAGGATACCCACCTTCTCCACATTTATTCAGCACTGTATTAGAAGTACATTTAGGGAAGAAAAATAAATAAAAGATCTTCAAATTGGAAAGGAAAAATAAAATTCACTGTTTGCTAACAATATGATTTTATATATTAAAAAGCCCTAGATATTCCACCAAAAATCTTTTATAATTCAGTAAAGTTGAAAGTTCAAAACCAATATATAAAAATCTATCACATCTTTTTTTTTAAAAGACTTTATTTATTTATTTGACAGATAGAGATCACAAGTAGACAGAGAGGCAGGCAGAGAGAGGGGGGAAGCAGGCTCCCTGCCGAGCAGAAAGCCCGATGCAGGCCTTGATCCCAGGACCTTGGGATCATGACTTCAGTCGAAGGCAGAGGCTTAACCCACTGAGCCACCCAGGAACCCTATTGCATCTTTATACACTAACAACAAACTATCAGAAAGAGAAATTAAGAAAACAATCCCATTTACAATTGCATCAAAAAGAATAAAATATCTAGGGATAAATATGACCAAATAGGTGAAAGAGACCTGTCCATTAAAAACTCTAATTTAAAATACTGATTAAAGAAATTGAAGACAAAATAAATGGAATGAAGTTTTGTGCTCATGGATTAGGAGAACTAATATTCTTAAAATGTCCATATTACCCAAAGCAATCTACAAGATTCAATGCAATCCCTATCAAAATTCCAATGG